>SKCR01034625.1:0-62829 GCA_019454045.1 Zanthoxylum bungeanum
CAGAGACACAGAAGTTGGAGGGAAGAAAACAAAAATGAAATGTGGTATTGATCATAAATAAAACATCTACTTATATTTCAAAATACCGCAGGCCATAATCCATATCCACTGGCGAACACAACATACCTGGCAATTCTATCTCCACTTTTACTATAGCTTGTTAGGACAATGACGGGGATTCCTTCATTATATCCATCATCAACAAAACTGCATATCGAAATGGAAATCTGGTTTAGGACATCACTGCTAGAGACCTTTATAGATCAATAAATGAGTTCAGAAATAGCATATTTTAGCAGATTAAAAAAAACCGATACTGCATTTATCGAAAAGAAAAGAAAACGACCAACAAAATTAAAATTTCAATGCTGGGCTGACATCATATGTCAATTCAATTTTCTGTAGGTGTTGGAACTTAAAACTAATTATTGTAGTGCCAAGTGGATCACCTGCATTTGGTCACATATTGCATAGAATAGGAAGATATGATCAAAAGGAAATATGTTTATAAAAACAAACAAATACATCATCAATCCGGAAGGAAATAGTGATCAATCTTCCGAAGAATCTAATTTTTGTAATGATAATCATGGTGGCAGAGCTAGGACCATCTTCTTCCATCATAGATATATGAAGCCCTTGAATTTTTCAGTGTAACATTCATCCAAGGAAGAATATACATGACATAGCAGGCACAAAAGTTGTATACAATTAGGAAAAGACAACTCACTCTTCAACACCAGGACGTAAAGGTACATCTTTTGATGCCAGAAATTCATCAAGAGCATTTTTCTGCCAATAACAAACAAAATGATTCAGCGGCATAACATAAAAAAGTATCAGCACCTTTATTCTCTAAAACGGTAAAACTAAGAAAATCAGCTGATTATTTGAGCAAAATTAAAATAGAATATGCTTTTTGATAAGTATTAACAATCCAAAGCGTAGTATTGAAAAGAGCAGAGCTCAATTGTCATTAAGAAAATGATACTAGCGTTAAAAGAAATTGGAAAATTAGAGAAGAGCACACTCAACTCGGCTCAAGATGTAGATGCAGAGTATAAGAAAGGGGTAACAAGATGGTAAGGCCAACCCTTGGGTCACTTAGGGTCAGCTTCTTTGTCATATTTAGAACTTATAATTTCTACAGTACAATGGTGGAAATACTTGTAAAGGGAAACTGATGCCATACACTATTAAGCCAGAGTGGTTTAAATTTGCTATGTATTTCCGATCCTTTTATTTTTTTTTTCCCTGTGAAATTTGTTGACACGAAGGTGTAAATATCGACAAAATTTTTCATATTTCAACTAGGGGTGGCAAAACGAATTAACGAATCGAATTTGTATCGAATCCTAAACGAATCGAATCAAAATGTGATGGATTCGTATTCGATTCGTTTATTAAACGAATCGAATATGAATATTCGTTTATTCGTTTAGTCAATGATATTATTTAATAAAATAATTTACCACACTTGATTTACATTAATCCTTAATAAATATATATATATGAAATATGTAATTAATATATTTACTAAAAACATCTTACTAAATATCGAAAATATTACTTTTTATATAATAATTAGCTATAATTTCTCGAATCTTAATTGAAAATTAACAAGAACTAGTGAATAAAAATAATAAAACGAATCCTAAACGAATCAATGAGCTTAAATTCGTATTCGATTCGTTTAATAAACGAAACGAATTGAATTGACCCATTTATTAAACGAATCCATTTTTTCAAACCCGTATTCGCTTTAAAGCGAATTGAATCGAACGAATAAACGAATCCTGACCCAAATTGCCACCCCTAATTTCAACTCCATTGTAATTTTGAGGCCATAAAAGGCACTAGTCGGGAGGCAGCCCCATGCCTAGCACCTAGGCAGGGCTGCGGAAATTCCTCGGCTGATAGGTAACTGAAAATTAGGGATTTCGCTCAATTTGGGGATTTTAGAGTTTGGTGAAATTTGAAAAAATTAATCCAATAGATATATCATTTGAGTGATGGGTAAGGTTTGTAGCATGCCAATTTGATGAGAAACTAACAATAATTGAAGAATTTTGGATTTTTAAAATCAGGGTTATTGTGTTGACTAATATAGGCTAGAGGAAGAAGATGATGAACAGTATGAAATACGTTTTTTAATTGATAGTTGCGTTCAAAATTAGCGGTGGGCATCGAATCGGATCGGATCGGATTTGGCTATCAACCCAATCGAATCATGTTTGGTTCGTTTGTCGAATTTCGGATCGAATCGGATAAATTTGATAACTATCGGATCGAATCGGATTTTATCCGATTTGATAACAAATCCGAATCCGATAAGGAATCCGATTTGATAACGGATTCGAAATCCGATAGAGAATCCGATTTGATAATAAATCCGATAGTAGATTCGATTTGATAATAAATCCGATTTGATAACGGATCCGATTCGAAAAATTTATCTGAAAATTTGTAAATTCGTAACAATTTTATCGAATCGGATCAGATAACTTAAAATTCAAATCAATTTTATCAAATCGGATCCGTTATCGAATCGGATCCGTTATCAAATCGAATCTATTATCGGATTCATTATCAAATCGGATTTTCTATCGGATTCGAATCCGTTATCAAATCGGATTTATCCGATTCGTTAAGTATTCGAATCAGATCAAACAAATCCGATCCGATCCGATAGTTATCGGATCGGATCGGATCGAGTTTGATAAGGTTATCAAACCTTATCGGATCAAACAAACTAATACTTATCGGATCGGATCGGATCGGATTCGGATTCGATCCGATCCGAATCCGATAATGCCCACCCCTATTCAAAATGGAGCCGTTTTGCCGAAAACTCGTTGAAAAAAATTAAACCCCCAAAATGACGCCATTTTAGGGGATATCTTTTAAAAAAAGAACAAAACAAACAAATGGCGCCGTTTGGGTCTTGTAACCCTAGATCAAAACAATGTCGTTTTGATCTAGGGTTAAAAAAAAAAAAAAAAAAATTAATTGCAACACCCTAGGCAGCCGCAAACCGCGATAGGCAGCACCTAGGGCACTTTTGCGCCCAAATCGGCCCGATTTCGCGGCGGTACCATGGCACCTAACGAAAACGCACAGTCAAAGTGGCCCTAGGCGGCGCGTTTTAGAACACTCTGGATTTTCATAATAGATATTTCTTCTAATTTCTTCTCGTACATAATTTCCAAGTGCTTGACAAATTATTTAATAATAGACTTTTATTACGATGCTTTTATTAGTTGCATCTATTAAGTCATTTGAAGGATTCGAAAAATGTAAAATAGTCACCCCTAAATCGCCTGCCTGGCAAAACCAAAGAAGAAGAAGAAGATAAAATGGAAATAATTCAAATAATATTAAATCATACTTGTCAGTTGTCAAGATAGGAAATGAAATTTGCTAATTGATCCTCAATCAAATCTCTCCAAACGCCATTGCACTAAGAACATGAACTCTCCTAAATTCTCCTTTCCCATTAAATTAGAAAAAAAAAAAAAAAAAACAAATTTGTAATTTCAAAAACAATAAGATTCCTCATTGATGAAACATCACTTTCGGTTGTCTAGGACGTTCCTATAGTTGAGAAAGCTAATAAATGATCACCATTTAATGCAATGCAACAAGAAATTGCAAACCATCCACAGAAAGCAGCTAAAGTTAAGCAACATAGATAATTTATTGCCCAAGAATACCTTTTCCCGCAAGACGTTTTTCACGAAAGCTTCCTTCTCACTTGTGGGTACTGAAGTTGGCCAACCAATCTGCAAGAAAGGCCATAGATTGATAGAAGTAAGATAGATTAAACCAATCGCACAACAAACACCAAATGTAAGAGCTACATGTTAGTATGTCATGTCGTTATAAATGCTAGGGAAGGTACTTACTCGATTAAAATATAGAACCAGCATTCTTTCCTCATCCCCAGCACTTTTCCTGGAAGGGAATTACAAATTGTTTTAGGAAAACCTTAAATATCATATCAGAGGGTAATACCTTACTTTTATAAATAGAAGAAATGACCAAATTTGCCATCAAGGCCGCAAAGATTAAAGCACAATACACAAGACATAAGTTGAAGCTATTTGTGTCATGAACACCTTAAAAGGTCTGAATAGATAGGAGCAGTCCAATTAGCACAGTCAAGCCCGAGCTTTTGGAATGCTGACATATAATTCAAACAAGAAAAATAAATAGTAAGTCAAACTTACAAACATACCCAACTAGTTCCATTACTTGTATAATTATTACATTTGCCCTCACCTACATTGAAGGCTTGCCGATTGCCTAAGCGATATGCATCAACAAGGACACTGATAAAGACAAGGATTGAATTGAAGAACAAACTGTGAGCAGAAACAATATATAACATGTACAGTGTATATACAACAACAAGCATGCTTCTATATTTTTGCACTTTTGGAAACCCGCCACCAAAGCCGCGGCGCAAGTAAAATTACCGGCTGTCTCAGACTCTTACAAGAAGTGCACCCCTAGATTCGAACCAGAACCTCAAAATGAGATCCTGGACCCTACACCACCAAGCCACATCACTTGGGGACTTCACAAACTAATATCACATCAACTCATAATCCAATATTGAAAAAACAAAAGGGTACCCGTCAACTTCAAGAAGAACAGCGAGTTCCTGAGATGGGTTTTGATTGTGATGACCGGAGGAGGAGCTGACAGCAGTAAGAGCACTGGTGTGAAGACATTTTCCGGGAAAATTGTAGTTTCTGGGGAAAGTGGAGGAAAATGAAGGAAAAGGGTAGAGATTATTGGTGTTTCTAAGTGGGGTTTGATTGTAACACTTGTTGCTGCCGGTGATTTTGGCGGTTGAAAAGCGGAGAGAGTCAAGGAGGGAACACGAAGTCGAAGTGGTTTCCATGGCCAATTATTTTGACACTTCAAATTTCCCAGCGACTTATGAACGCTCCTTTCTGCTTATGTACACTTTTTGTTTGTGCTGGGTTTGGGGATTGGAAGTGATTTCACATAAAGTGGGTTTTTTATTTTATTTTATCTCTTTTAAAGATATAATAGATTACAAGTAAAATGCATTTAAATAGCTAAATATTGTAACATGGATTTAAAAGAAACTTCATTAATTATTATATTAGATCAAATGAGCTACAGTCACAAAACTAACTATTAATATTTCCTTAAATGTGTCTTGATACATCGAGCCTCATTAGAATTATGTAAATAAAAAATATAATACATTATATATACATATATACATAAATATTACATATAATTTTTTCCTATGTGGTGTTATCATGTGTCATTTTAAAATTTCAAAATGTTTAATGCATTTAGTAGGTGAATGAACTTGATTTAACTAATATATTTTTCATTGGTAGGAAATGAATGAATTTGATTTAATGAATGAATTTGATTTAATGAATGTATTTTTGTTATTTATAAGTGAATGAATTTGATATAATTGATACATTTAGTAGGAAAATAAATTAGATATAATGAATATTTTTTTCATTTGTAAGAGGTGAATAAATTTGCGTGGTTGGGTAATTGAAATTTGAAAGATTTGAATGCTTATATAAATATATTATGTAATTTCTAAGGCATAATCCCAAATTTGACAGATAAGATATCATGTTAAAATCATATTTTATGTTTTTTTAGATTATGAAGGCATTAATATTTAGTTCCAACAATAAAAAGTTAAAGAACTTAAATCAAAATACTTAATAGCATGGCGATAGATTTATACAAAACTTCTACCCCGAGCACACGCAATGGAGCCGTAGACAGTCAAGTGAAATCCAATCCACGAAATAATTTGATATATGGACAACATCGTTGTGGTAAAGGTCGTAATGCCAGAGGAATCATTACCGCCGCAGGGCATAGAGGGGGAGGTCATAAGCGTCTATACCGTAAAATCGATTTTCGACGGAATGCAAAAGACATAGATGGTAGAATCGTAACCATAGAATACGACCTATTGAAAAAACTCATGTAAGCAAAAAATCTCAAATATCCTTGATCATGAGACATATACTTGTCACTATAAATAAGAACCTGACTTATGTCAATTCTTATGTCAATGACACCAAAGGGATATTAAATGAATGGAATTGGGATATGGATGGAATATAATGAAATAGAGCCACTTTGAGGTTCCCTATAAAACGAGGCATGGAACGGAGGTGAGGCAATAGCTTACCAAGTTATCTAAGCATGTTAAATATCTAAAATTATCTGAAATGTACCATGGTATATTCGCATTTGCGCGGGAGGCAATTGAAATTTCAAAAGATTAAAAGACTTATGCATATATATTATGTAATTTATAAGACATAAAGCCTAGATTTGGAAGATAAGATATTCTATTAAAATCTTATTTTATGTTTTTTTGGATCACGATGACATTATCATTTTGTATGGTGTTGCTTTTTTTTTTGCCCCTTTTAATTATTTGTGCAATATTTATCACATGTCATTAGGGTTGGCAATTAGGCTCGGGCCAAACCGAATTCGCAGTGCTTTAGCCCGACCCTTTTCTGATGGGCCGACACTAAGGTCGTAAATAATAAGGCCTTTTAGTTAAATAGTCGGATATAGATTTTTAAAATAAAGCTCCGACCAGATCATATATTCATACAATTTAAAAAATTTATATATGATTGTATAATTATATGTTTAACCGTTTAAAATTATTTATTATTAATATTATTTAATGCACTAATGTAGTATTTTATGATTTATTATTATTTTTTAAGCTTGATTAAGTTGTATTAGTATTAATATTATTTTTTCTAGTATTTTTTTAATAATAAAACTTATAATATATTTTACATGGTGTAATTTTTGAAAAAAACTTTTATAGTGAGGTTATGTCATTTTTTATTTTTTTAAAATACAACTAGAGTTCGACTCTTTCATAAACGGACAAGGTTTTTGAGGGCTTACGCTTTACTGCTTTAATATATTTTAAGGGCCAAGACCAGGATTTGACCAAAACCCGACCCGCCAAAGCTACATGTCACTTAAAAAATATATTATTTATTTTTAATGTTCATCTTTTACGAATGCAGTAACTAACGGGTCTTCATATAGTTGCAATGAAAGTAGTATAGATAAGTGATATTGTGAAAAGTTATTGTGTTTCATTTTTCTGTTTAAAAAAATGCAAAATAAGAATATCAATTAACAGACCAACAAAATATTTAGAGACAAAACTCTCTTACCTATGCTCGACCACGGTTTGGTTCCGAAACGGAACCGAAACCGAAATCGTCTAAAATCTACGGTTTCAGAAATCGGCGAAATAGATTCCAGAAATGTAAAAAAAAAAATAATGAATTAATAAAATAATTAGTGAAGTATGAAATTTATCCTAATTTTTTTTATCATGCTAATATTTTTATAGTAATATTTTTATTTTAATTAAAATTATTTTAATTTATATTTAATTTTATTAATGCGTTTCGAAACAAAACCGCTGGTTCCGAAACCGCTGCCGAGCCTACTCTTACTTCTCTAAAAGGCAATCCTAAATTTCCTTGTGAGCAACCAACCACACATATTGTTGTGAAGTGTTTTGTATCATTTCATTAGAGTGAGATCTCCGAGCTTCTCTCAGGGTAAGAACAACAACGGGCCAGGGCGAGCCCAAGTATAGTTGGGCTTTGCAATTTTTTTTTGAATTTTTAATACTTGAAAATGTAAAAAGAAAATTTAATATTTTTAGTGTTTTTCTAAATTATATCTCAAAAATTTAATTATAAATACATGTATTTATAATTTAAAATTAATTTATATAATTAAAAGATGTATTTTTTTATTAACAAAAATCGGACTCGACTTTTTGCCTAAGCCCGACACGAGCCAAAGCCTTAAAAAATTTACTTCGGTTTTTCTGCCACCTCTACTTAAAGATTTTTTTTTTTTTGATATTTTGTTACCCAAATATATATTGATATAGGGATTCACCCATATGTGACAATAGATTTCTAACTATATGTTATTGTTTTGTTTATGTTTTTGTAAAAATAATGATTTATTTTCTTCAACTGATAGAAGATTTGTTCGGGGGAAGACGATATATAATAATTTAGAAGTGAAGATTGAGTATTGTAACTTCTTCATAGATTTATTGATTTTCATAAGAATATATAGCGTTTATTTTGTAACTGTTCCAGACTTTGTATTTACTAACAATAACATAAATATGACACTCATACCGGTTTGTAAAATCCTCTAGTACCTTCAATAGATTTGGTGTGAATTTGACGTATGATCCAATCAATTATAAAGGATGTGCAATATATTGATTTTGTGTCATTAAACTTCTTCATAACTAAGTTCGAGTACTATGATATCTAAGTTTTGTAATCAAGCCGAAATAATCACATAATTACATTATTCTATTGTATTGAAAAAACCTTTTCATTAATCATAAAAAAAAAAAAAAAAAAAAAATTAAAAACAAACTATTCTTTTAAAACACAACGGAAGTCTGAGAACTACCCAGCAAAATATAAAAAGGATCTATTTGAAATTTTACGAAATATCCGCGAGAATTTTGATCTTCCTCATACCCATGGGTGAGAAAAGAGAAAAATATTTTACTATTGGACTGTGACGAAACGGTTGATGACCGACATGTCACGTTAAACACAACGGAAACAGTGAAAGCAGAAACTACGGCGACAGCCATATTTGATATTTCACAAGTTCCGAAGCCACTCATCACCTGCCTCCCGCGCTTGCTCAGCGCAAGCTCTCTTCATTTTAGCGACTGAAAGATCAAAAGTTTATTTTCATGAACGAGAAATGGAGAGCAGAGAAGAAGAAGACGACTTCCCATCTATTGAAAAGCATCACTCCTCAGTCCAGGATCGATTCCATCTACCAATCCCATACTGAAAAAGTATCTCCTTTTTCTTGTTTTACTGTCTGGGTTTGTATAGCATTGAGTTCACTTTTTTTTTAAAAATGCTACTTTATTTCATGGCTTTGCAAAAAAGTGTGAATTGGTACATGGCGTTTCTCATTTTCAAGCTAATGCTGTTTATTGCAGTTGTCACTTGAAAGATGGATCTTTATCTTGTCAATGCATTATACATAATCTGGGTGGTCTAGATATTTTTTTTTTCAATAAATTTGTATAGTTTATTTTAAATTTTTATGTTCTGACTGGAAGCTGGCAATGGGCAAAAGGTAGAGTTTTATGGAATCCCGTAGTGGGTTTGAACTTCTTTGAGTTCAATCTATCCGAAATTAGTGATATTTTAGTTATGTTTTCAGTGCTAGCTAAAGGAGTGAAATCGAATCTTTTGCTCGTTCATCAATGTAGGGAATCAGAAAGCTCTGCAGTGAGCTGTTGGATTTGAAGGATGCAGTGGAAAACTTATGTGGCAATATGCGCCCCCCAAAATACCTTGCTTTCTTGAGGTAATATTGTTATAGCTAAACGATAAATCAAAAATAATTTTGGTGTTATTGTTCTCTTGCCATTTTTCCCTTCTCCTGATTCTCTGCTTATGGTCAATAATCCATGGTCATATTTGATTCTTACTGAAAATAATACATCATTGTTCTATGATTACAATTATACTTGCAGAATTCTGCTCAAGGGATTCTTGTCCAAGATTTGATGATTGGCGTTTGCCGTGAGTTGGAGGAGTTTACAGTTGCTAATGGCAACATTGATGAATCTCCTTCAGACCCACAAATTTTTGAAGTTCAAGATCCCATGCCAAATGAAATAGATGAACACAAGAGGATATTCTTGGAGAAAATTGATGTTCTGTTGGCTGAACACAAGATGAAGGAAGCAATAGAGGTTTAAGATGCTCAAGAGAGAAACTTTCCGTAACTGAAGACCTCAGGTGAAGCTTTATCAACTGAAGCATCCTTGTCCAAAAGTGCTTTCTTGAAAAGAAAGGCAGTGGTTGAGGATGAGTTAGTCAAAATTACAAATGAATACTAGAAAAATGTATATTTATTAAAAGAAAATTTAATCATTTTATATTTGTAGTTTAGTATATTTGTGAAATAATAATTAAGTTTATGTTTTATATATTTTTATTGTTATTTTTATTTCTTATGTAGGTGAAATAATATTTTGGATGCATAACTCTAAAAATTGACATGATATTTGAATTTTGAAGGACAGAAATTTGAAAGGCTTTATAACAGTATACAATCTCGGAAATTCCAATTTTGTGCAATTTTCGTATTTTGGCCATAATTTTTAACTTCGATATTGGATTGAAGTGATTTCAATTTCAGATGAAAAAATACTCAAATATCTACAACTTTATTTTTTTTACAAGATTTTCTAGTTACGAGGTTCCCAAGATTGAAATTGGTGAAGAAGTCAATGTGTATTGCATGTATTTTAAATATTAGAAAATAAAATAAAAAAATAAAAAAATTTGCATGTAATTTTAAATATTAGAAAATAAAATAAAAAAATAAAAAAATTTGCATGTAATTTTAAATATTAGAAAATAAAATAAAAAAATAAAAAAATAAAATTTGAAATGTCACATGATCAACAAAAATTAAAAAAAAAAAGGTCAAGAAAGGAAAAGAAAAAAACGAATTAGTAAAAGTTTATTGTTTGTATTTGATTTGGAAGTTGAAATAAATAATTGAGAGATGAACACTTCTACTATAAATAGAGATGCTCACATCTCATTTCTTCATGTTTTTTTTTTAAAATTTTTTCTCTTGAAAAATTTGGAAGAAATATCTTGTGTGTTTTATTTTTCATTTTTTCATTTTTTCATTTTTTCTTTCAGTAATAAAATTATACAAGTTTTTATTCAGATCATGAGTAACTAATTTTATTTTGCTAGGGTAAGGAATTAAACTCTAAATATGAGAATATAAATTAATTTTACTTATATTATAATATATAAATTGTAATATGAAAACTAATATTTAATATTATCTTATATTTACGGGTGTCTTAATTCTTTGTAGACAATCGAATCTTGGTTGATACAGTCAATATTTTCCCCATATTATATGAGAGAGTAATTTATATTTGAATTAATTATTGACAAACTTTGTTATTACCTTTATGAATGTTTTTATTTATTTGGTATAATTAAGTACATAACTGGACTTGTTATAGACAAATGTTATTACCGTTTTTATGATTGATTTTATATGTTTTGACATAATTAATTCCTAAAGTAAATTAATTGGGTAATAATGATAATTTATATATAAAAAGTAAGATTTCTCTATATATGAAATATTGAGAGTGAATCCCCTAGCCCCAACAGTCTAATTTATTGCTGTAGTTCAATTTAAAATTGTCCATCACTTCTAACAATTCAGTTTTTTTTTTTTGGTCAATTGAATTATTATTTTATTTTACTAAATCTATTTAATGTGGATCGACCCTGGACTACCGGTTATTTTATTACTTCGATACTCTTAGACTTTGAGAGTAAAAAATCATTTTGTGAACAACCTTCAATTGGTATTCTAGAACTGAAGAAGGCCTTGTCTGTTTTAATCAAACTCGGTCCTTTAGCTCACCAGTTGCTGCTGCGTCCCGTCTCCAAAGAAGCTTTGAGTATTATCTTCTTTCATGTTCAGTGTGTCCCAAAGTATTTCCAGCTACAATATCTAAGATTGTTTTTTCTACAATCTTATTGACAGCAAAAGACTTTGGTTTGATTTTTGGTGACAATCCTGTATATAATAATAGAGTTGTTCAATGGGCAGAGTGGGAAATTGAATACTTTGTACGGTTGGTGAAGGAGAATGCAACTCCTTCAGAGACGATATCTGCTTTACGTGCAGCTAGCATTTGTGTTGAGGCTGGTGTTTACTACTGCTCAATGTTGGAGTCACGAGGCCTAAAATTGTCAAGGTTGCTTTTGTTGCTCTTGCGGCCTTACATTGAAGAAGTCTTAGAATTGAATTTTAGACGGGCTGGAAAAATGGTGTTTTAACTTGGAGGATATTGATGAAAGCTTGCTGTTATCACGTCATTTCATGTCTCTGTTTGCGACATCTTCGGATAGTGTGCTTGTTGATAGAGGAATTAGATTTATGCACATTGTTGAAGTAAGTCTCTTTTTCATATGCTTAGAAGGGTTACTTTTTTTCATCTGTCTCTCTTCTCCCGTATGTGTTTGTTGTATTGAATTATTGCTACCCAAACAGTTATTTCATGATTGAACCACTGATATTAATATAAATATTGTGATGATAATAACTTTTACAGGAGCTATTGGAGCAGTTAACCCCCCTCGTTGTTCTGCATTTTGGAGGAAATGTATTGACTAGAATTTCACAGCTTTTTGATAAATACTTGGATGCGCTAATTAGAGCCCTACCAGGCCCTTCAGATGATGACAATTTTACTGAGACAAAGGAGGAATCCATTTAGAGCTGAGACAGATTCAGAGCAACTTGCACTTTTAGGAATAGCATTTACAGTTATGGATAACTTCTACCAAATATTGTGTCAAAAGTCTGGAATCCCAAGAATGAAAGCAAAGAAGTGGGAAATGAAACCATTACTCCCAATGCTAGCACCACAACTGAACTAAAAGATTGGAAGCACCATCTTCAGCATTCATTTGACAAACTTAGAGGTCACTTTTTTCGGCAATATGTTCTGACTTTCATCTATTCAAGAGATGGAAGAACACGATTAAATGGGCAAATATATTTAAGTGGAAATGAGGAATCTACCCATTGGGATTCCGATCCCCTGCCTTCTCTTCCATTTCAGGTAATATTTCTTCCTGTAAAGTGAGGTCTTTATATGCTTACACTGTCTTCTCTTCTCCTACTGTATTATGTATAATGGCATTCTTCCATTTTAGAATGCCCAGAAATATCAAAATGCAAGTATAATCATCTTTATAATAATCATATTCTTAGGGAGATACTTGACAGCAATATTTCTAATCCTTGGTGAATTATGATTATCTGTATTTATTTTGATAATATCAGCATTGCTTCTTTCAAACCATATCCTTGTTGATAGCACAGGTCAGTCCCTCATGGAATATGCATATAATACCCATGAACCTTGTATTATGTAGTATGTTGAGACTTGAGAGCTTCAGCTGTTTTAACAAACTTGGACTTGGACTTGGACTTGGACTTGGAGTTCGATTTCAATTTATGTTTCCCTTATCCTCGTATAGCAAATAACACATTCATCTATTCTTATTATGAGATTTGGTGGTATTATTACAGGTGTTTTTTGCAAAGGTTCAACAGTTGGCACTGTTGCTGGAGATGTACTACTTGGAAAAGAAAAGTTACAGAAAATTTTGCTTGCTAGGTTGACAGAGACAGTTGTGATGTGGTTGTCTGCTGAACAGGAATTCTGGGATGTGTTTGAGGATGAATCATCTCCAATTCAGCCACTTGGATTGCAACAGGTAGTGTTATTTTCCTTTCATGACTCCAAACTTGTTTATGTTGGATTTATCCCAAATTTTTTTTTTTTTTAAAAAAAAAGGAACTATTCCAATCCATCTCATATATTTAGCTAATGAGTTCCTCGTCGATATCAGAGGCATCTGACCCGTTAGGATAATGTGTTCCCTAAAGGGGTAGTTTTAGGGAGGTATATCAAATTTCTCCTAACTTTGATCATCTTTCCTTTTCTGTCTATAGGTAACTATTGATATGATATTTTATGATCGAATTGAGAATGTTTGGATATAAATGTAAGGGAAACAATATGTGTTTTTGTTATATGAAATCATCAGCAATTTAGGAGGCCATTTTTTTTTTTTTTGTGGACATTTTTGAAAATTGTTGAGTGAACTCAAAAGTTCAACAAGAGCAGTCAAACTAGGAATTCAAGATGGAGAAACCTCAAACTAAATATTGGATTTCCAATTGAAATACCATTATATGTGAATTTCTATTTTCAGGAACTATTATATATCCAACTGAAATTCCATCATGTGTGAATGTCAATTGAAAATACTTATATTTTAGAATATAGCAACCAAGAAAAAAATTCACGACCTTTCTCTCCATGCATCCACCAAGCTCTTATTTGATCTTGTGTTGGCAGCTCATTCTTGATATGCACTTTACTGTTGAAATTGCACATTTTGCCGGTTACCCATCTCGACATGTACACCAGATGGCACCAGCCCTAATTGCTCGAGCAATTAGGACCTTTTCTTTTAGAGGCATAGACCCAAGGTACCACTCCCTTATTGTTGAGTCTATTTATTTTTAGCCTCTGCACTCTACTAGCAACTAAAAGTGCAATATTCTTATTATTGCGCTCCCAGAGGATGAATGGTTCGTTGAAACTGCAAAGTCAGCAATCAATAAACTTCTATTAGGAGGATCTGGTTCAGATGCCTCTGATATCGACGGGGAACACATTAACCTAAACGATGATGCAGAGTCGGATTCAGCTGATACTGCTTCTTCACTCTCACCTGTAGAATCCTTTGAATCTTTCACTTCTGCAAGTACGGGTGAACTCGGGAGTCCAAACTTCACTGATTCTGAGGCCTAATTTCTGATTAAGTGAGTTTAGCGTGGTTTTTTGATAAGAAGAAATAACATTGTATTCTTTTATGCTTGAAGATGTTAAATGGATCAATTCTGGTGAATAGTTTGAATTGCAGATGTGGGTTAGATGATATAAATCGTCATCAAGAGTTTCTCAATGTTTAAAAAAAGATGCTTTGGCTACAACATATGAAAGCACATCTGCAATAAAAAGAAACAGAGAACGACAACTTGATAGATTAAAATTAATTAGCCTCCTTCCATATTTGATTTATGTTCTGTAATAACCTTTGACCATTCCATATAAGCAAAATTCTGTATTTGATCTTATATTAATCACTCAAAATGAATTTAAAAATGTGTCCATAATTTATTTATAATACATACAATTTGAGACTGAAGACATTTAACATAAAACAACATTTTAATAGAATAAAAAATAATTTTTACAAAAAGATGAATAACGAAGTGAGACATTTTTTGAAATAAAAACAATGATTTTTTGACATTTAAATTTAATGAAATCGATTTATTGTCTCAAATAAAATGCTAAATGAAGGTGTTCCTACTTCCTACTAAGCACAAAAATCAAATGACAAAATTTTCTGAAAATATTGGAAACCCCGCCGATAAACCATCTGAGATCCAAGTAAAACCCCGCGGACTATTATAAGAAATGCATCATTATATTCGAATCCAGGACTTGACAACTAAATCATAAATCATTTGTCATCAAACCGCACCTTTGAGATATCAAATGAAAAAATGTTAAAGCGCAAACATATGATTTGTCCATAAAATAACCTATTAACAACAATTAAGTGATAACTGTGTTGACGAGTGATTTTCATCCCGGGGACAGTTTTGGGATAACCCTCACGAGACAATCCTCCTTCAACCTTGCATTTGTTTGGTTATGAGGAGACTAAAGGCAATTGCGGCAATAAGCAAAGCTAACATAAGAAAATCGACAGAGTGTTTAATAGGGGTGGGCACGGTTCTGTTTGGTTCGGTTTTTGCTAAAAATCAAACCAAACCATATTTTACGGTTCAGATTTTTTACCTCTCAAACCAAACCATTAAATAACGGTTTGGTTCGGATTGAAAATTTTTTAAACCAGCGGTTTACGGATTGGTTCGGTTCGATTTACGGATTATTATATTTAAAATAAATTTTCATCCACTTAAGTGAAGAAAATAACTAGTCTATCCAACAAATAGTATGAAGTGCTAGGGTGTAAGCCGTGACTCCATGGAACACATGCACTCCATAAATTATTGAAAAATGAGGCACAATTAATTCTTGTATTTTTTAAAAATTACCTTGAATAATAATGCTACCATCATTCTAATTAAGAGACAAATCCAACATCTTACTTTCAAGAATAATGATGCTACCATACAATAAAAATTAAGAATAAAAGTATTAACAAATAAATTGAAGAATAAAAGTATTAACAAATAAATATATTAACAAAAAATTTAAGAATAAAAGTATTAATATACTAATAAAAAGAAACCATAGAATAAAATTAAAAGAAAAATATAATTTTTTTTTATAAAAATATATAATTTTTTTAATTATAACGGTTCTGTTCGGTTTAACAGGTGCGGTTCGGATTAGCTCCTGAACCGAACTGTAAACCGTTTGGGGTGGGCCAATCCGAACAGCAAACCGAACCGTTAGAAAAAAAACCGTAAATTCGGTCCGGTTTGGTTCGGTTTGCGGTTTGGTTCGGTTCGGTCGGTTTTTTTGCCCACCCTTAGTGTTTAACGTGGTTCGGCTGAACTGATCGAGCCTACGTCCACGGGCACAAAGTAGATGTGGTTGAGCCGAACAGACCTGTTTGGGGACATGCCTAATAGTAACCGAGCTGTTGGTTGTTCTTTGTCTTACTTATAAATAGTAATCGAATGAAATTTTTTTCAACCCATACAAATGTGATCACCCTCCCCTTATATACTAATAGATATATAATACTGTTCCCATATCTTTGTGATGCCAGCACTGCAGGTCTGCGGGTTTCCGGTGATTTGAAAAGTTCTCTTCCCCAATCTGTTATCGCCGAAAGCAAAGCCTACCCTTTGATTTCCTGTCACATCACGCCGTAAAAGTACATGTCACGCATTTTCATTTATGATGACATCCTGTTAGATTTCGAATGTGAAAGTTGATTTTGGAGGGAAAAATCCAATCACTCTAAACCCACGTCGGTCTTCAAGAGGTCGGCCAAGTGATATGCCGAGCTTCCTAAGTTGTTTCCGTTCTAACCTGAAATATTCGAGCTCATCAACTTCTTCCAATAGGTAAGATACATCAAACCGAGCCACCGGTCCTAAGTGTCCAACATCGGTTCTGATGTTGTCGGCCCATGAAATCCGTGCCAGATCCGAGGAAGGGGTGCTCAGATTCTCGTACTGCCTGAGAACTGTCCCATACATCTGGCCGTCTGATTTTCACAAAAATGGAAGTTCCCTCTTTATCTTTGC
This sequence comes from Zanthoxylum bungeanum, assembly GCA_019454045.1. NCBI lineage: Eukaryota > Viridiplantae > Streptophyta > Magnoliopsida > Sapindales > Rutaceae > Zanthoxylum > Zanthoxylum bungeanum. Next base: position 17,011 of record SKCR01034625.1, read on the forward strand.
CGAAATGCTGATTTTCACAAAAATGGAAGTTCCGTCTTTGTCTTTGCCGAATTGTTTGAATATATTAGGTTCAAAAATCCCCATCAACATCTGTTCCCTAGTTTTTGGGTCCAACGAGTGTGCGAGTTGGTGCTGAGAACTACAAAAATCGGAAGTGTGTTGATCTATCGTCAGGTGGCTGGCCGTAGGAATAATACAGAAAACTGATATGGTGCCAACTCAGGTTACCATTAACGTCTTCATACGATCCATCCTTAATCCGAAATCAGGCACTAAGTAGGCAGTAACCCGACCCCGAGGTTGGAGGGGCAGTAGCTTCGGCGGAATAAGTCGAGCCCCGAGCTTGCGGAGCAAAACAGACTCGGTGGAACGAATCCAGCCCCGAGCTGGTGGGACATAACAGAATCGGTGAAACGAATCCAGCCCCGAGCTGGTGGAGCAATACAGATTTAGCGGAACGAATCCAGCTCCGAGCTGGTGGAATAATGCAGACTCGGCGGAACGAATCCAGCCCCGAGCATGTGGAATAATACAGACTCGGCGGAACGAATCCAGCCCCGAGTTAGTGGAATAAAACAGACTCGGCGGAGCGAATCTATCCCCGAGCTGGTGGAATATCTGAGACTTACACGAGGGAAAATTCTTCAACCTCTGAGGCTCTACGGATCCCGGAGTGAGCGTCCCATTGCCGGGCATCAGCGAAAACCAAAAATGGAGCAAAGTAAAATTAGCAAAACAGATGTGACTTAACACATACTCCACACAAATCCAAAAAAGAATAACAACTCGGGTGCCCCGAGGCAGCGTCCTGTCTGGTGCCTCCCAAAACACAATTCTGAATCTTACAAATCAACGTCCAGGTTAGTCGGGCTACGGATCGGTGAGCGGCTGAGAACTTGAGGGCAGAAACCTCCTCATGTTGGGCGGATCTGGAGCCTGCAAGCGCTATAAGGGCCGAAACTCCTCATGCCATGCTTCTCCTGATCCGAGGCGGTCAGGTAGATACCCCACAGGGGAAGAAGGCACCATGTGTGAGCCATCCCTTAGGTGGTTCTCAACGAGACTCACCAGCGCACTCGTAGGGGAAGAAACCTCTATGGATCCGGTTTATCCGAGACTCATGCAATCAATGGGGTCATTTGACCATACCTAAGCCATGTGGTCTGATAGTTCTCAACGGGGCTCACCAGCTGACTCATAGGGGAAGAAACCTCCATTGGTCTGGTTTACTCGAGCTATTCCTCAAAAATACGAGTCATGAGGTAGTAACGCTCTAGCCTTGGGGGTTTGATAATGACATCCGGGATTGGAGTGCCACGAGGGGTTCGTGTGTTTCCCGCACGTGCTTCATCCATTGACGCGTTCTGGATCCTTAAAGGTGAAATGAGCCGGGTCAGAATACTTTCACCCGGGGGTTTGATAATGACATCCGGGATTGGCGTGCCACGGGCTTGGTGTCCTTCTCGAATACTGATCACCCATTCACACCGAGCAAATCCCAAGAATATTGAACATGACCTTTTTGTTCAATTATTAGACAAGTAAAGTGGAAAAGTTTTAAAATTCGAAATAGAGAGTAATGTTCATATTCATGGGATCTACCGCTCTTCTTACAACTCTTTATGGGTCATTCTAAGAGAGGCTCTTCAAAAATCTTCCTGCCTGGGTTGGTTCACCAAGAGACTTTGTAGTTTGAAAAAATCAAGTGGAAATAATTCCTTAGTATCTCGGCGTTCCAAGGCTTATTAAGCCGGGTACCATCCAACAGTTCCAAAAGATAGGTGTCCGGTCTCACTATCTCTACCACTCTATACGACCCTTCCCATTTGGTGCCCAATGAACGCTCTTCGGGCCTTCGGGTATTCAAAGTGACCCTCCTCAAAATCAAATCTCCAGGAATGAAGGACCGATCCTGAACTTTCTTGTTATAAAAATGAGTCATTTTCTGCTGATAGACAGCCGCCCTCATAACCGACTTCTCCCGCTTTTCTTTGACCAGGTCGAGATGATTCCTGACGAGTTCTTTGTTCTGTTTGGCCTCAAAATGTAAGACCTTGTGCGTGATCATCCCGATATCTACCGGAATTACTGCTTCGTAACCATAAGCCAAATAAAAAGAAGTTCCCCAATGGAGTCCTTGTAGGTTGTTCGGTGCGCCCATAGTACTTCTGGTAACTCCTCGACCCACAGCTCTTTACAAGATCCGAGCCGGCTTTTCAGATTTGCCTTGATTGTTTTATTGGCAGCCTCGACATGTCTATTGGATTTGGGATGGGCATGTGAAGCAAACCTCAAGGCGATTTGAAGGTCTTCACAAAGCTTCATGAAACCCTTGTTGTCAAATTATTTCCCGTTATCAGTGACGATGGCTCGTGAAATTCTGAAACAGCAGATGATACTCTTCCTCACAAAATATGTTGCCTTCTTCTTTGTGATCACAGATAGGGGTTCGGCCTCTACCCATTTAGTGAAGTAGTCAATGACGATGATGGCATACTTGGCCTGTCCCCGTCCTGCTGGCATTGACCCGATAATGTCTAGCCCACACTTAACGAACGGCTAGGGGCTGACCAGAGTGGTCAACTGCTCAGCAGGGCGATGATAAATGTTGGCATTCTTTTGGCATCCCTCGCATTTCTGAGCTACCTTCATCCCCTCTTAGTGCATGGTTGTCCAGTATAACCATTGCCTCAATGCCTTAAACGCAATTGACTGTCCCTCGGTATGACTCTCGTAGATTCCTCCGTAGATCTCTCTGAGAACATAATCCGCTTCATCGGTTGTAAGACACCTCAAAAGTGGCACTATATGCCCCTGCCGGTACAAAATCCTTCGATCAGGTAAAACTTCGAGCTTCGGTACTTCAACTTTCTGGCCCCGTTTCTATCCTCAGGTGTCTTCCCTGTCTCCAAGTAACTCCTGATCGAGTCCATCCAATAGGTCCCTCCTTTTGTATCCACTTCCATCACCTCCGGCTTTCCAACGCTCTTTTCTCGCACGTAGATCAAAGGTATGGTCCTAGGTTTCCCTGACATAATTGAGGACGCCAGCCGAGCCAGTAAGTTTTCCTGATGGTTATTTTCTCGACCAATCTGCTCGAACTGCACACTATCCATTTCCCCAATCATCTTCTTCACCTCGGTCACATAAACCATCATGTTAGGTTCCATGGCCTGAAACTCACCTTTCAGCTGTTGGATGGTTAGCTGGGAGTCGCTCTTTACAATCACGTCACTGACGCCCACCGCCGCGCAGAGCCTTTAATCGGCCATAATGGCCTCATACTCAGTCTTATTGTTTGTGGTCTCAAAGGCGAATCTTAAGGCACATACTACATCTTCACCATCATTATTCCGCAAGACAACCTCTACTCCACATCCTTGTGAATTAACTGAATCGTCTACCGATAACTCCCACGTGGTCTTCGAAACTTCCAAGATCTGTGGCCCTGCGAACTCGGCCATGAAATCAGCTAGGTCCTGTCCTTTTACCGTCATTCTCGGTAAGTGAGACATTTCATACTCGCTCAGCTCCACCGACCACTTCACTAACCTACCAGAAACCTCTAGTTTATGCAAAATGTTCCTCAATGATAAATCAAGCAGAGCTTTCGGTCCGCTATAACGAAGGATAAAGCCACCAGTTCATGGGCCGGGTACCGGGTCTCTGCATCAAGCAGAGATTTCGTGTATACCCCAATACGGTGGGCTTGGATGTAGGGTCGTAGCTTTCTGTCCGCTATAACCAAGGATAAAGCCACCAGTTCATGGGCCGGGTACCGGGTCTCTGCATCAAGCAGAGCTTTGCTGATATAACACACCGGCCTTTGGAACTTATCGGCCTCCTGCACTAGCACCGAGCTTACGGCATGTTCATAAATAGCTTAGTACAAGAATAAAGTCTCACCCGGGATTGGTTTAGCCAAAAGCGGGGGTTGAGCTAAGTACTGCTTGAGCTGCATGAAGGCTTCCTCGCACTCTACCATCCAACTGACATCCTTCTTGGCTTTCTTGATCATCTTGAAAAAAAGATGACATTTATCGGTTGCTTGAGAGATGAACCGCAGAACCGGTTTAGTGCAGCCACTCAACCCGTTAAGCTCTGCACCTCTTTGACCGTCTTGGGAGATCTCAACTCCAGGACTGCTCAGATCTTTTTTGGGTTCGCTTCTATTCCTCGTGCACTGACCATGTATCCCAGAATACACTTCTCTTGGTTCAGCCTCATGCTATGCTTTCTTATCAGCTTAAAAGCTCTCGTGAGGTCGACCAAATGATCTTCTGGCTCCATGGTCATTGTTACCATGTCGTCGACATACACTTGTATGGTTTTACCGATGAAGGGTTTAAAAACTTTGTTCGCCAGCCTCTAAAATGTAGCCCCAGCATTCTTCAAACTGAAAGACATCACCTTATAAAAATACAGCCCCCGATCTATGATGAAAGTCATTTTCTCCTCATCCCCGGGATACATCTTGACCTGATTATATCCTGAGAAGGCATCCATGAAACTGAGCATCCTATGACACGCCGTTGAATCTACCAGCTAATCCACCATCGGAAGTGGGAATTCGTCCTTCGGGCAGGCATTGTTAAGATCGGAGAAGTTCACATGCATCCTCCACTTCCCACTGGGTTTCTTCACTAAAACCACGTTCGATACCCACTCCAGGTATTTCACATCTTTGATAAAACCAGCTTCTAAAAATCTTTCCACCTCGGCCTCTACCGCCTTACATCGTTCTGGATTGAATATTCTTCTCTTCTGTTTGATTGTCTTGTGAGCTGGATCCATTACTAAACGATGGCTGATGAATTTGGGATCTATCCCAGGCATACTGCTATGCCCCCAAGTAAAAACGTCTGCATACTGCTTTAAAAGTTTCGGCAGGCCCTGCTTCAAGTTTTCTTCCAAACCCACTCTTATCTTTATATTTTTTCTGGGCCGAAGAGTTCTACTGACTCCAGCTCTTCGGCCGCCCCCGATTGTTCAAAATTTTAAGGTCGTGGATCTGGAAAATCAACTGTTTCCTCATCCTCTTCCATTTCTTTCCTCTTCCGGTGTCTTTCTCAACACAAAGAGTCTCTTTGGAGACGATGGCAAAACAACTTCTGGCCACATTTTGACTGTCGCATACTATCCCGATCCTGGCTCGGGTGGGAAACTTCAATTTAAGGTAATAATATGACATGACGGCCTTTGTTTTCATGATGAAAGGCCGGCCCATAATAACCTGGTAACTGCTCATGCAGTCCACCACTGTGAAGTCTATCATGATCGTTCGGGTGTGGGGGGAAGTCCCAATCATCATTGCCAGTTGTATCCTTCCCAAGGGGACGACTGATGCCCCTCCAAACCCATACAAGTGAGTCCCGTCCTAGGTTATAGCGGCATATTCCACCCCAAGGCCATCCAAGGCTTACTTATAGATTATATCGACTACACTCCCCAGATCCACCAAGATCATATCTACCTCAGCCCTTCTTATTATTGCTTTGATTATCAGGGCATCGTCATGGAAAAACTCACCCCCTGGGCATCCTCATCTGTGAACATTACAAGAACCTACCGCCCTCCGTGAATCCCCGGATTCTGCTCTGTAGTCAGTACCTCCGATCCTCGGATCTGACTTTATTTATTTCTTGACCGGTTTGAATATTCTGCCAGTGTCCTCCCACCGGCGATGGTATACATCTGTCTATACCCTTGCCGTTGTCGAGCCGCCATGGCCCTCTGGTCGATGTACTCATTCAGATAGTCATTCTGTGCTAGGTTTTCAATCTGCTCCCGCGTGTCCTTACAACATTCCTCTGAGTGTCCCCTCATGTTATGATGCACACAATAATATTTCTCACCCTCATTTTCCATCGGGTACTTCCTCAGATCGGGCTCCATCAAGAGGCCCCTACCTTGAATTTCCTTGATGATCTGAGCCATCGGCTTGTTCAGAGGTGTGCATCTTGCTCCTCCGGCCACATGATTTACTTATGTTTGAACCCTTCTCTCTTTTGGTACATTACTGGGAGGTACTGGTCTGAACTCCCTTTGTCTTGGAGGTGGTTTTATCGCATCTCTGTCTGGTCACCAGGATAACTCCGGCCTCACCACTTTTTCTTGCTGACTTGCCCCATTTCGGGCTACTATCTATTCTTCTTCCATTAATACAAACTTCCTGGCCAACTCCAGGGCAGTGGCGTAATTCGGGATGTCCGATATCCTCAGGTGAGTCTACAACTCCCATATCCTGAGGGCTTTTTTTAAGCTTTCCAGCGCTTCTGATGACTTGTACGCCCCGACCTAGACACTAAGTTGTGGTATCTTTCGATAAAGTTCTTTAGGGGCTCATCGTCCCCATTCTTCATCAACCTCAATTCCACTATAGTCTTTTTTGGGACACATGCTCCTTTGAAGTGCCAGACGAAAGACTTTCGGAGCTGGGAGAAACTGTCGATGCTTTCCGGAGTCAAGCTTCGAAACCACAAGATTGCAAGCCCACTTAGGGTTAGAGGGAACACCCTGCATATGGCCTCTCCCACCATTCCTTGGACCTCTATCAATAAAATAAAACTTTCAATATGAGATTTAGGGTCAATATGGCCGCTGTAGGAGCTCATAGAAGGCATGGTGAACCGCCTAGTAGATTCAGCGGACATGATTTCTTCTGTGAATGGAGATGCCGCCTTTCCATCCCGACTATCCCTTTTATCCATCTTCAAGTTATCTTCCAACTTTCTTATTTCCTTTCTGAACCAAGCTTTCATATGGTTGTTAGTGGCTTCGGGTTATCTCTTGCGAGCTTCGTCACGCCAGCCACTCCGAACGCGACGTGTTTCATGACTAGATGCCTCTCGATCCCCTCCACCGCATCTTTCATCTTCTCTCATCTTAGAACGTGGGCTATTACTGGAGGATTCTGGAGCCTGTCTCTCCTCTTCTTCTTCCCCCATTCTTTCCGTCCATAAAGTTCTTGCTATCACAATCAACCGCACTATCTGGGGATCCTTCCTCCCGGGTTCATTATCTTCGCTTAGGTCTACTACATTTTTTCCTTCTATTATCTCGTTTCTCTTCCGACTTGGACCAGCCTCCAACCTTTTATTATTTAATTTTTTGAGTCTTTCAAGCTTCTCCAACATAGCCTTCATGAGGGCTTGGTTCTCCTCTCTGTCCTTCCGTATGATTTCCTCCATTTTTTCCCATCCACTTTGTTGTTTAGCTCTCCGACGATCTATGGTTCCCATCTTCTACCATTGTCCTACCACACAAGTTGATTTTTGTTCTATCCCCACAGACGGCGCTAACTGTTGACGGGTGATTTTCGTCCCTGAGGTAGTTTTGGGATAACCCTCCCGAGACAATCCTCCTTCAACCTTAATTTATTTGGTTATGAGGAGACCAAAGGTAATTGCGGCAAGAAGCAAAGCAAACACAAGAAAATCGACAGAGGGTGTTTAACGTGGTTCGGCCGAACTGATCGAGCCTACGTCCACGGGCACAAAGTTATTACCAAAGCAAGCCGGACCGACCTGTTTGGGGAAATGCCTAATAGTAACAGAGTTGTTGGTTGTTCTTTGTCTTACTTACAAGTAGTAATCGAATGAAAGTTTTTCCAATCTCTACAAATGTGATCACCCTCCCTTTATATACTAATGGATATACAATACTATTCTCATATCTTTGTGACGCATGCATTGCAGGTCTGGGGGTTTTTAGTAATTTGACAAGTTCTCTTCCTCAATCTGCCATCATCGAAAGCAAAATATACCATTTGATTTCCCGTCACATCACGTCGTAAAAGTACATTGTCACATATTTTCATTAATGATGACAGCCTGTTAGATTTCGAATGTGAAGATTGATTTTGGAGGGAAAAATCAAACCATTCTGAACCCACGTCGGTCTTCAAGAGGTCAACCAAGTGATATGTCGAGCTTCCCAAGCTATTTCCGTTCTGATCAAAATATCCGAACTCATCAACTTGTTCCAAGAGGTAAGATACATAAAACTGAGTCGTCGGTCCTAAGTGGCTGACATCGGTTTTGATGTTATCGGCCTATGAAATCCACGCCAGATTCGAGGAAGGGGTGCTCAGATTCTCGTATTGCCTGAGAACTGGCCCATACATCTGACCGTCTGATTTTCCCAAAAATGGAAGTTTCCTCTTTGCCCTTATCGAACTGTTTGAATATATTAGTTGCAGAAATCCTCATCAACAAACTGTGTAAATGTTTCAATTTTCTTCATAGTTATAATAAGTAAGATACTAAAAATTCAAATAGCGAAAATTGACTATGTGAACAAAGAGAGAGAAAAAAAATACAAAATGAGGCGACATGACGATAACGTTACTTGACTAGTGTAGCAACCTCGACCACTTCGGCAATTAAATCTTTTCCACTACTTATGGCATTGTGGGTGCATAAACTTCCACTGAAGAACCTTTAAAAGATAAAAAAAAAAAAAACAAACTTGTATATAATCCCAATTCATTAAAATAGATCATTCAAAATAAACCAAGTTAATTATGAATATTACATATTACGCTTAAAATACTATATAAAACTATCAGACTTACATCTAACCAAAGATCACATGTAAAGTTATTTGATGGAAGATCAAAAAAATCCTGCACCAATAGCCACATAAAAATAAATTAAAACAATAATTATAAGGAATCTAGATGCAATTGTATGATATGCAATGCTTATAAATAGCGAGTTTTTGAAGGAGGGTCAAAAGGACTTAGGGGAGCTTGATGCTAATGAGAATTTGAGAGGGAAAAGAGAAGAAGCCAATAATATTTTTGTTGATAGTGATTTTTCTGACCAAGCACTTTGAACAACTCGGTAAGGGCAGAAAGGAAATTTCTCATTTTGGGAGGATGAATAGTCTGAGGATATTGATAATTCTTTGACCAGACAGTATTCAGACCTGGTCTCCGGGATTTGACCGACCCGATGAGATAACATAGTGCAGATATCAGAGACTGACTACATCAGAACCGACCCCGACCACTACAGCCAGGTAGCTTGGGTCAGTCATATCTTTTCTCCCGCATCAGAAGAATGAGCTCTGATATTATGGATCAGGTCGGGAGTAGCTCGATTAGTTCGGCACAAGAGTTTGTCGTCCTCATGAATTCTGACTTGTAACCAGGACAGTTTGAGCATTTCCCTCTGATACATGCCACTGCGTGAAAGGATCTTTACAGGCTGTCTTCTTAAAGTTTGAGTGTGGAGTATTCCTAAGAAGGATGGTTTAATGACAATTCAGATGACAGACTTACTTTCGGCGGGGTAGTTGGGGTAGAAAGCCCATCAAACAGCACGAAATCCACGTGGATGACGTCATGAAGATATGAGAACAATATTACATTTTCTTAGTATATAAGGGGGCAAACACACTTGTAAGGGTGAGAAAAATTCATTTGGGTGCACTATTTGTAAGAAAACACTAAGTAAACTATTTCAGTATTATGCGACCACCCTTGATAAGAGGTCGGCCGAGCTCGATTCCATTATAAAATCAGTATTTTATTTTATTCCCATGGACATAGGTTGGATCCATTCCACCGAACCACGTAAATCCTTTGTTGATTTTGTGTTTGTTTTCATCTTATGCTAAACTTGCATTTGGCTCCTATAAACCAAACAAATTCACAGTTGGAAGAGGATTATTCGAGGAGCGGTATTCCAAACTTGCCTATGGAAAGAAAATCACCCGTCAACAGTTGGCGCCGTATGTGGGGAAAGAACAAAAAATAGTTGACATAGTAAGACAATGGCAGGAGACGAGAATCACAGATCGTCAGAGGGTTCAACAATAAAGTGGATGAAGAGAATATAAGAAAACATGAGAAATGAAAGGGAAGCAAACCAGGCCTTCATGAAGGCCATGATGGAAAATCTAGAAAGGCTAGAAAAGATGAATGATGAAAAGTTGGAGGCTGGTTCAAGCCAGAGGAGAGATGATCTAGCGAAGGGAAAGAGGGTTGTAGGCTTGGGCGGAGATGATAAGCGGGCCTGTGAGGAGTGATCTCCAGAGGGTGAGATCTGTAGTGGTAGCCGGAGCCTTGACGACAGAAAGAGTTTGGGAAGAAGAAGATGAGAGGTAAACTTTGGAGTCTTCCAGTAATAGCCCACATTTTAAGAAGGACGGGTATGGAAGACATGATGGGGAAGATCGAGAGGTGTCCAACCACAGCGGACGCCGTGCTTGAAGTAACAGACGTGAAGAAGCCCGTGTGAGGCAAAGTGATAATACTGACGACCAAATGAAGGATTGGTTCAGGAAAGAAATGAGAAAGTGGGAAGAAAATATGAAGGCAGATAAAAGAGATGATCAGGACGGAGAAGCGGCCTCCCCCTTCACGGAAGGGATCTTATCAGTAGAGTTCTCTAGACGGTCCATCATTTCATCTACGGACCCTTACAAAGGTCATAGCGACACCAAATCCCATGTCGAAAGGTTTGTTTTGCTAATGGAGGTTCAAGGGATGGTGAGAGAGTCCATCTTCAAGGTGTTCCCTTTAACTCTGGGAGGACCCGTAATTTTATGGTTCAGAAGTTTGACTCCATGGAGCATCAGTAGTTTCTCTCAGTTGAGGAAATTCTTTGTTTGACATTTCAAAGGAGCGTGTGTGCCGAAGAAGACAGTGGAAGCATTAAGACTGATGAAGTAGAGGGATGATAAATCTCTGAAGAATTTCAGTGAAAGGTACCATAATTTGGTACTTGAGGTCGGAGCGTACAAATCATCTGAGGCGTTACAAAGTCTCAAATGAGCTCTGAAGGTCGGGAGGTTGTGGACTCACCTGAGGTTCCAGGACGTGCAGCATTACTCCACTGCTCTGGAGTTGGTAAGGAAGTTTATTTTGATGAAGGGAGAAGAGAAGGTTGCCCGAGGGGGGGGAGTTGAGAAAGGAAAGGTGGCGAGGACAGAAATACCACGGGGGCCGGAAAAGGAGTTGGGGAAACCGCCTACGAGACAGAAGGAGTTCAGGATGATGTCGCGGAGCAATTTACCCCATGAGAGAATGACTCAGGTACAAGTAAATCATATGGCCAGATGGGCGGTGTATACCACCTTAAATAAGCCGTTGGCTCAGATTGTTAGAGAAATCCAGTAAATGGGCCTCCTGGTAGAGCCGGACCTAAGGTAATATCCATCGGAGAAGAAGAATGAGAGGTCATACTCTGTACATCACAACCTAAGAGGGCACACAACGGAAGGCTGTAGGGACTTGCGGGAGCAGGTGGAAAACCTGGCGTAAAATGATTATTTGAATGATTATATCAACCAAGAGGCCATGACGGCCCAACAGTGATGGAAGCCCAGACATATGTATACTATCACTCGTGGAAGAACACTTACCGGAGACTAAAATCGATCTAGAAAGAGTTACAGTAGGATCCAGGGAACAAAAATGCTGACAACAGAGCAGGCATCGATGGTTCAAATGGGTCGACCAGTCCCTATTATGTTCACAAAAGAGGACACCCGGGGAGTGAGCTTCCCCCATGATGATGCATTAATAATCAAGGCCGTGATAGGTGAAGCATAGGTGGATAGGATTCTGGTTGATCCGAGGAGTGCGGTCGATATAATCTCCAAGGAAACCTTAGATGGTTTGAGGGTGGAGTATGCTACTGTGACCCATGACTGAACACCCTTATACGGATTTGTAGGCGCACCGGTTATCCCATTGGGTCGGATACAACTGGCTATGATGATTGGGACCACTCTCTATACATGAATGATCATGATGGACTTCAAAGTGGTAGATTGTATCAATTACCATGTGGGTGCAGGGTTAGAGAAGGACTTGAAGCAAGGTTTGCTTAAATTTTTGGAGGGGTACGTAAATATTTTTGCTTGGGGGCACAATGATATGCCCAGAATCGATCCAAAGTTCATCAACCATCGCTTAACAGTGGACCGGGCTCATAAGCTGGTCAAACAAAAGAGAAGGATCTTTAATCGGGAATGCTGCGAGGCGATAGAGGTTAAAGTGGGAAGCTTCTAAAGGCCGGATTTATCTGAGAAGTAAAATACCTGGAGTGGGTATCTATTGTACTTATGGTAAAGAAGTCCAATGGAAAGTAGAGGATGTGCGTAGACTTCTCCGACCTTAATAAGGCTTGCCCGAAGGATACTTCCCACCCTGAAGGTGGACCAACTGGTGGACTCGACGACATGTCATGAACTGCTCAGTTTTATGGATGCTTTCTCGGGCTATAATCAGGTCAAGATGCATCCCGAGGAATATGAGATGACAGCCTTTATCACTGATCAAGGACTGTATTATTATAAGGTGATGCCTTTTGGGTTGAAGAATGTCAGAGCTACGTATCATAGGCTGGTGAACAAGTTTTTCAAGCCCCTCATCGACAGAACCATGCAAGTTTATGACGATGACATGATAATAATGACCAATAAGCCGGAAGATCACTTGGCCGACCTTAAAAGGACTTTCGAATTATTAAAGAAGTATAACATGAGGCTGAATCCGGAGAAGTGTGCATTCAGAGTAGCATCAGGTGATACATGGTCAGATCTCGGGGTATCAAAGCAAATCCACAGAAGATCCGAGCTGTTTTGGAACTGAAGTCTCCCAGGACGGTCAAAGAGGTTAAGAGCTTGACAGACTGAGTAGTTGCATTGATCTGGTCTATCTCCAAAACCATCAACAAATGTCATCATTTATTCAAGCTGATCAAGAAGGCAACGAAGGAGGTCATCTGGACAATAAAATACGATGAGGCGTTCTTGTAGTTGAAGAAATACTTCGCTCAACCCCTTCTTTTGGCCAAGCTGGTCCCATATGAGACTTTGTTTATATACTTAACTGCTTCTGAATATGCTGTGAGTTCAGTGCTAGTGCAAGAGACAGACAAGGTCCAGATACCGGCGTACTATACTAGTAAGGCCTTGCTGGATGCTGAAACTAGATATCCGGCCCATGAATGGATGACATTGTCCCTGATCATAATAGCCCGAAAATTATGGATTTATTTCCAAGCTCATCCTATAGTGGTCTACACTGACCACCCTGTATGGCATATCTTGCACAAGCCAAAGGTCTCGGGTCGGTTGGTAAAGTGGTCAGTAGAGTTGAGCAAGCATGACATATCCTATCTACCGAGGGCAGTAATCAAGGGGTAAGCTTTGGCAGACTTTGTCACCGAGTTCACAGGACCTCAAATCCTAGCAGTCTTAGAGACCAATTAGGAGTTGTCTGTGGACGGTTCGTCCAGTTCCCAAGGTTGTGGAGTTGGAATTGTCTTTCGGAGCAGTGATGGCGAAAAGCTGGTGTATGCCTTGAGATTCGCCTTTGAGGCAACCAATAATGAGGCCGAGTACGAGACTATTTTGGCTGGTTTGAGGATGTGCATAGCAGTTGAGGTTCGAGATGTAATTGTAATTAGCGACTCTCAATTGGCTATCCAACAGCTAAAATGCGAGTTTCAGGCCAGAGAGCCCAATATGATAGCTTATCAGGCTGAGGTGAAAAAGTTAACCGGAGGAATAGGCAATGTACAGTTTGAGCAGATCAGTCGGGAAAACAATCATCAAGCAGACTCTTTAGCTCGGTTGGTGTCATCAATCAAGTCAGAGAAGCCTATGACTATCCCTCTGGGTTGCCAACAGGTAAAGAGAGGTAATGAAGATGGATATTGAGGGGAATACCTCTTGGATGGACCCGATCAGGAGGTACTTAGAGACTGGGAAGACACCTGAAGACAAGAAGGAAGTAAAAAAGCTAAAATACCGGAGTTCTAAAATTTTGCTTGATTGAAGGGGCCTTATATCAGAGGGGGTACACACTACCATTTCTAAGAAGCCTCGCATCCGAGGAAACATACTATATGCTCAGAGAAATACACTGTGGGATTTAGGGAGTCATTCCGGACGATAATCAATAGCATACAAGGCATTAAGCCTGAGATTCTTTTGGCCGACTATGCAGCAAGATGGGGTGGGGATAGCTCGGAAATGTGATGGTTGCCAGAAGAATACAAACATTCCCTATCAATCGGCCGATTATTTGACCAAGTTAGCCAACCCTTGGCCATTCGCCCAGTCGGGACTAGATATCATTGGGCCAATGCTAGCAGGACAAGATCAGACCAAGTATGTCATTGTTGCCATTGACTATAATCATCATGTGGGTGGAAGCCGAGCCTCTGTCTACAGTCACGAAGAAGAAGGCAACAGACTTTGTTAGGAAGAACATCATTTACAGGTTCGAGATTCCCTGGAAGTAGTTTGACAGCAAAGATTTCAGGAAGCTCTGTGAAGATCTCCAGATCGCCTTGAGGTTCGATTCGCCTGCTCATGTAACATCCCCGATCTGGGGATGCTATCCGCATGGGATAAGCTAATCCATCCCCCTAAGCCTTTGATTTCTTGACTATGTTCTTTACTGAAACTCTAACACAATTATGACTCATGCATGGAACTGATGCCTAAACAATAACATGCAGGGAACTTTAATGAAAATATATACATACTCAAGACTGCTTTCTTTATGATTTAACTTCATAACATGATAACTCTTTATACATACAATATTTACTACATAACAAGCATAATACAAGACTATACAATTGTTAGGGTTGGTGCTCGGAGTGCCAATCCAGATCGTATTTATGTCCGATTCATGAATATGAACAATTCATTTTTTCCATAATATTATTTATTTAATGGTAGCACCTCTTGTCTTTTATATACGTATTCTATCTAATTACGATTAGATATCTAATTATGATTAGATTGAAACTAAATTTGATTTAGTGATACGTGTATTTTAGATAAATACTCTAGGATTTACAATACAGTGCGCAGTTACAACGTAGTTTGTAATTGATATTGGGAAGCGTCACTATAAGTTGTATATCCTTAAATAAAGTTCCTCGTCAAGATTTACTAACACGGGTCGGTTAGTAAAATCTGTGAAATCAGTACATGTCATATATCGTGTCTTGGTCCGATGGTTTATCCCATGAACACGAGTCTCGAGAGACTTGTATATACATGTAGGTATTTATTTGATGAATATCTAATGACTCACTGAAGATTTCTTAATAGATGGTACACCAATGTTAATAGGAATCTTCTCGAGTTGAGCGAGCATAGTAGTCATTCAACTTGAGATACCACAGTGGATATTATGGGTGGGCACGGTTCGGTTTGGTTCGGTTTTTGCTAAAAACCGAACCAAACCAAATTTTACGGTTCAGATTTTTTACTTCTCAAACCCAAACCATTAAATAACGGTTGGTTCGGATTGATTGAAAATTTTTTAAACCAGCGGTTTACGGATTGGTTCGGTTCGGTTTACAGATTATTATATTTAAAATAAATTTTCATCCACTTAAGTGAAGAAAAAAAACTAGTATATCCAACAAATAGTATGAAGTGCTAGAGTGTAAGCCGTGACTCCAGGGAACACATGCACTCCATAAATTATTGAAAAATGAGGCACAATTAATTCTTGTATTTTTTTAAAATTACCTCGAATAATAATGCTACCATCATTATAATTAAGAGACAAATCCAAAATCTTACTTTTAAGAATAATGATGCTACCATAAAATAAAAAAAAATTAAGAATAAAAGTATTAACAAATAAATTGAAGAATAAAAGTATTAAAAAATAAATATATTAACAAAAAATTAAGAATAAAAGTATTAACATACTAATAAAAGAAACCATAGAATAAAATTAAAAGAAAAATATAATTTTTTTTTTATAAAAATATATAATTTTTTTAATTATAACGTTTCGGTTCGGTTTAACAAGTGCGGTTTGGATTAGCTCCTGAACCGAACTGTAAACCGTTTGGGGTGAGCCAATCCGAACCGCAAACCGAACCGTTAGAAAAAAAAAACAGTAAATTCGGTCCGGTTTGGTTCGGTTTGCGGTTTGGTTCGGTTCGGTCGGTTTTTTTACCCACCCTAGTGGATATAAAAGTTATCCTCCACACTTTGATGGCATTCAAGTCACCGATCTATTAGATCAGACCTCCGCCTGTTCGTTGGTGTGTAAACCGATGCTCATGATATCCAGTGCGTATCAAGATAGAATCTGTCAGTCCTGTGTACAGGGTATAGGTATCCTACACGTTTGCGATCTAGTAAATCCATGGCCGTGGTAACTTCGAAAGTGAGAGTTTTGAGTGTTATTTAGAGATCATAAATTTGAAAATCGACTATATTAAATCATAAGGATTTGACGTTCTTATCTATCCTATGTATAATATAGATAGCCTGTGACGGAGAGATTATTATACGTATGGCGATGACCTCGACTTGCATAGTTTAGCGAGATTATATGGTCGTCATAATTCATGAGTGGATGAATTATGGACATGAAATTCGATTTCATGACGGATAAACCTAAACTTAGAGAGTCTCATAATATGAAGTGTACTCGTTGAGCACTTGGACAACACATTATGAATAATACAGATTATTCATAATACTTATCGAATTAAATGAGTTACTTCGAATCTTTTAATCCGTTTAAAAAAAAAATACATGCATTAGAGAATTTTGGTCAATTAATAATTCATATGTATTTATATTTGATACAAAATTTGATTTGATACATATCAATTAATTATCAAATGAGACTTTGACACATGCGATTAACATAGGTATTTGTTATTTAATGTAAATAAAAATACATATATAATAATAATTATATTAATTAATTATTTAGATATTTAAACTTATAAATTAAATAATTAAATGATATCTATATTTCATAAATGTTATGTTATATAGCTAATTATTATTAGTTATATGTGGCAAAGCTTTTAAAGTTGAAGAATACAAATTGATGTTGTCAACTTAAAAACTTTAATAATTTAATTTGATTAAATTAATTAAATTGACCAAATTACCCCTCAAATTTCGTCCTTACCCTAGTATTTAAAGTGAGAAAATTTTATTTTCTCATTTAAGAACCTCCATGGCCAAAAACCTCCTTTAACAAAAAAACTCTTAAATTTATTTAAAGAAACCCATAAGAATGTGAAGAAATCAAGAAAAAACTTAAGGAAAGTTGAAGATTAAGAGGTAATCTTTAATATTTTTAAGTTTAGAAATTAGTTTCTTGTTCTTGAGTTATTAGAATAGTTCTATGGTTCTTTACTTCTTAGAAATTAGGGTTTTTTGATTTAGATGATGGATTTGGAGGCTTATTGCATGTGTGAAGTTGAATTGAATGATATTATTGTAATATTAGTTCAATTTGATCATTTGATGATATGTTGCCATTCTAGAGTGTTATGACCACTCTTGTAATGCATATAATTGTTCTTGGGTGCTTAATTTGTGGTGGATTGGATTAGTGTAAAGATAAATATGATTAATGTCGAGCAAATTGGATTTAAAGCATGAAAAATGATAATTTTTGTTTCTGGATCAGATCTAAAAAAACCGCTCTTATGATGATTAAAAATATGTCATATAAATATATTGGATGTGTTTTGGGCATTGGAACCAATGCCGGAAATTATTTCAGAGTTAAAATATGCGAAAACGGTGGAAAAAGACGTTACCGTGTGAGTTTTGGGTTTACCAAGTGTCGGTTGTCCAAACAGTGAATTGGTCACTGTTTGGGCAGCCCACAAACTGCCCAAGCACTATTGCAGTTGACCTGGGCAGCTCCCATAAGTATTAGTTGGTAGGTTCGGATAAAAACGCATTTTATGCCATTTTTTTTAAAAGTTTCGCGATGTTTCTTAATTATTTATGTCATTATTTGATATCGAATATTTATTTGGTAAATTTAAAATTATGATTTTTCCCGAACCACGAGCTTCCGCTGCACCCGCACCAAAACCCCAACAACGACTCTGACTGAATTCCTGTTATGATTTAACTTGGGGACACAGATCCTCTAGTGAATGCAATCAGTATCCAATCCTTCTGAGTTCGTCCTATAGGGTCTTACAAAATAAAACAGTGGGAGGGGGTTAGACCGTCATACGATCTAAGTGAGTGGACAAAACTTGAAATACTGTTACAAAAATATTTGGTTGTAAAACCAAAAATTCAAGAAATGGCTTTATACCAAAAAATCTTTTTTGTCATAAAAATCCGGGCTTCTTTATGAAAATATCTTCTAAACTCTTTCTGAAAAACTTATCTTTCTAAAGGTTTCTTAAAAAACTGTTGTTTTATGAAAACTTGCTTTTCTAAAATTCCTTCTGAAGCATGATCTGAAAACTTTTATAGTGTACAAGTTTCTAAAAACTATCTCTCAAAACTGATTTTTATTTCTGAAAACTATATCTGGAAAACCCGATGTATGAGGGCGTTACATATCGCCTTCCCTCCATACGCCTAACTAGAGCCAGCAGTAAGAATCTATGACTTTGGGGCGTTACGTATCGCTGTCCCCCAAAGCATGCCACTACTGTCCCTGAAAATGGTGGTCTTGGTATTGGGGTTTGGGGCGGTGGGGCGCAGCGGAAGTGGGGTTCGGGCGAAATCGTATCTTAAAACTTGTTCAAAATACCAAATAAATTATTCAATATCTAATATTAATAATCTATTCATATTTCATCTAAACCTATTTATTCAATATCAAATATTGACATAAATATAGTGAAAACTCGCGAAACTTTTACGAAAATCGATTTTTCGTAAAATGCCCTAAAAATATTTTTGACCGAACCGACTATCCGAGAATTATGAAAACTGCCCAGGTAAGATCCAATAGTTTCGGGGCAGTTCATGGGCTGCCCGAACACTGAAGAACTCACGGTTAGGACAACCGTCACTCAGTTGGCTCAAAATCCATCTGGTAACGCCGTTTTTTGCCGTTTTCACTTATTTCAAGTTGGAAACACTTTCCGAAAATTGTGCCAACCCCAAAATACATCCATTACATTCATATGACATCATCAAAAATATCTCATAATTTTTGGTTTACCGAGGTCTGATCTAGAAAACTAAAAATACCAATTTCATACTTTAAATCCAATTTTCCACAAGATTAATCAAATTAATCCAACACCAATTGAGTCCCGCACAAATGAATAACTCTAGAATAATTCTAGGCTATCTAAGTGTGGATAAATAACTCTAGAATGGCAATAATCATCAAATGATCAATTTGAATGAATATTACAATAATTTCACTCAAACTAACTTCACACATGCTTTTAAGCTTACAATCCATCATCAACTACCAAAGCCCAAAAAAATCAGAATTGAAAGAACCCTAGATCATATCTAATAATTCAAGAAACAAGAAAATAAGTTTCTAAACTCAAGGGGATGAAGGATTGCCTTTTAATCTCCAAATACTCAAGCTTTTTTCCTTGAATTTCGTTCAATTTTTCATGAACTTGCAAACATATTTTGAAAATCATGAAACCTATTTTTTTCTTTCTTTTGGTCGTTGATGAAGATGATGATAAGAAAAAGAAAAAATAATTTCCTTTTATAAAGATAAGTGGACGAAATTTTGGGGCATTTTTGTCAATTTTCACTTTAATCAAAATATAGTCAAATTAACTTTATAAATATCCAATCAAATTTAGACATATATAAAGCATAATCAATTCATGTCATGTTTTCCAATGAAAATTCACCAAGTATCATTCAAATAATAATAAATGGATGAAGATTGAAAAATCAAATATTTAATTATTTAACTATAAATAATTAAACAATTAATTTATACAAATATATGTATTTTATTTACATTAAATAATAAATACAATATTTATGGCATGTGTCAAAATCTCATTTGATAAATAATTAATGTGTATCTAATCGTATTATGTATCAAATACAAATACACAATAATTATTATCGGACAAAATCCCATAATACATGTATTTTTAACCGATTAAATGATCCGAATTAACTTACATAATCCGGTAAAGTATTATGAATAATCTGTATTATTCATATCGTGTTGCCCAAGTGCTCAAAGAGTACACTTCATATTGTGGGACTCTCTAAGTTTAGGTTTATCCGTCACGAAATCCAATTTCATGTCCATAATCCACCCGCTCATGGATTATGACGACCACAGATATTCTTGCTAAACTATGCAAGCTGAGGTCACTGCATACGTATAATCCCTCTGTCACAGGCTATCTGTATTATACCTGTGATATAGATGAGAACGTCAAATCCATTCTGTATAATACTGTCGACTTTCAATTTACGGTCTGTAAATAACACTCGGAACTAGTTTCCGACATTGTACCATGGCCCTGGATTTACTAGATCGTAAACACGTGTTGGATGTCTATGCTCTGTACACAGAACCAATGGATTTTATCTTGATACACACTGGATATCATGAGCATAAGTCCACACCCAATGAACATGCGAAGGTCTGATCATGAATAGATCGTTGACATGACTTCCATCAAAGTGTGGAGGATAACTCACATATCCCACTGTGGTATCTCAAGTCGAATGATCACTATGCTCGCTCAACTCGAGAATGTTCCTATTGACATTGGTGTACCATCTATTAGGAAACCTTCAGTTAGTAGTTAAGTGTTTTATCAAATAAATACCTACATGTATATACGAGTCTCCTGAGACTCATGTTTCACTGGGATAAACCATCAGATCAAGTCACGATATACGACATGTATTGGTCTCAACGGATTTTACTAACCGACCCGTATTAGCAAATCTTGAGCAGGAACTTTATTTAAGCATATAAAACTAATAGTGCGCTTCCCAATGTCAATTACAAACTACATTGTAACTGCGCGCCATACTGTAAATCATAGGGTGTTTGTCTAGTATACATTTATCACTGAACCAGATTCAGTTTCGATTTAATCGCAATCAATTATATAATCTCAATTAGATCGAATAAGCGTATAAAAGACAATAGTGCTACCATTAAATTAGTAATATTATGGAAAATAGAATTGCTCGTATTTATGAATCGGTCATAAATACAATCCAGATTGGCACTCGGAGCACCAACCCTAAAACTTGGGGCGTTACGTATCCCCAAGCCACTGAACTAGAACTGGGGGTGCGAATTTATGTTTCCCTCAAGCTCTTAAACTAAGATTTATGGGCATCTGTCATCCCTAGTCCTAAACTAGGATCTGGGGGCGTTATGTCAAAAAAAAAGTGTTTTGTAATTGTTGATAAAAAAATAAGTGTTTTGTAATTGTTAATAAAAAAATAAGTGTAACTCAAAATTATAATCCAACCGGAAAAAAGCAAAATGAAGTGGTAATTTTTTAATTTCAAAAATAATTATTAGATTTTTTAATTAAAAAACGAAATCATATCAAATTAGAATAATTTTTTAAATAAAAACATGAACCGGACCAGACTAATTGAATAGTTTTAATTTAAAAAAAATTCAAAATCAAATCACATTATGTTTTTATTTTATAATTATATTTGTGATACTATTTAATTTATTTGGTGTTTAGTGAAAAATAATTAATGAAATATTTATAATTTTTTAATTTTCATTATTATTATTTTACTTTCCTATATTTCAAATAATTTAAATAATGGAAAACTTTTATTATAGTGTTAAAACAATTTAAGTAAACGATATAGTCAATAAATCCCCTACAAGTTGTCTGGCCAATCCCGTTGACAACCACGGCATGAGGACGGCTGAATGGCCTCCCTGACCTTTGTGACCTCAGTTAAGCTAGACCCAAGGAGGTTTTTGCCCCTGCGAGTTGGTCGGTGAGTCCCGTTGAGAACCATCAAGCGTACAGTGCGGGAAAGGCCCTAATGCCTCCGTGACTCTTACAGCCTTAAGGGGTGATGAACACGGGCAGGTTTAGGATAATCAATCAAACGACAATCAAATGGTGGTTTTACTATGTCCAGCGGGATGGAATGGGGATGGTAGGGGCCGCTGCTGCTAGAGACATGCAAGGGGCTGTTGCTGTCGGCGAATGGAGGGGCTGCTGCTGCTGTGTAGTTTCCACACCATTATCATCACAATAGCTCCCCACGATGAAGACAATATTGAATGAATCATCACGCCATAAAAACAAAACATAGCTATTTTGATGTTTTTTCAAGTTTTCTGATGTTCCCTCTTCTAAAAACATTTTTGCTGTTCCCTCTTCCAAGAATAAATTTTCTACTATTTTAACATATAATATAAAATATAGCATTTCAAATCTTGATTGATTTGCTATTTTGATTGGTTTCAAGAAAACATATTTTGATTGTTGATAAAAAAATAATTGTAACTGCAAAATTTGTAATTGTTGATAAAAAAAAAGTGCTTTTAAATTATTGATAAAAAAATAAGTGTAATTCAAAAATAGAATCCAACCGAAAAAATCGAAGTGAAGTGGTAATTTTTTAATTTCAAAAATAATTATTAGATTTTTTAATTAAAAACAAAATCATATCAAATTAGAATAATTTTTTAAATAAAAAACATAAACTGGACTGAACTAATTGAATAGTTTAATTTTAAAAATATTTTAAAATCTAATTACATTATGTTGTTATTTTATATTATATTTGTGATATTATTTAATTTATTTGGTGTTTAGTGAAAATTAATTTAATGAAATATTTTTAATTTTTTAATTTTCATTATTATTATTTTACTTTCCTATATTTCAAATAATTTAAATGACAATTTTATCTTATGAGAAATTTTTATTGGGGTGTTAAAATAATTTAAGTAAACGTTATAGTGAATAAATTCCTTTTGAGTTGTCTAGCCGATCCCGATGACAACCACGACATGGGGACGATTGTGACCTGGAGTAAGCCAGACGCAGGGAGGTTTTTGCCCCTGCGAGTTGGCTGGCAAGTCCCGTTGAGAACCATCAGGCGCACAGCACAAGGAAGGCCCTAGTGCATCTGTGACTCTTACAATTTTAAGGGATGGCGAACACAGGGAGGTTAGGATGAACAACCAAATGACGATCAATGGCATGAGGATGGAAGAGGTTGCTGCTGCTGCAGCCGGTGGGATGACAGAGGCCGCTACTGCTGGAGGCATGCAATGGGCTGCTGCTGCCTGTGGGATTAGGGGACTGCTGCTGCCGGTGGGATTAGGGGACTACTGCTGCTGCTGCGTAGTTTCCACACTATTATCATCACAATAGCTCCCCACGATGAAGCCAATATTGAATGAAATCATCATGCTATAAAAACAAAACATAGCTATTTTGCTACTTCTTCAAGTTTTCTGATGTTCCCTCTTTCAAGAACTTTTTTGCTGTTCCCTCTTCCAAGAATAAGTTTTCTGCTATTTTGACATATAATATAATATAGCATTTCAAATCTTGACAGTTATATTGCACTCTAAATTTTTTGATTGATTTGCTATTTTGATTGGTTTCAAAAAATGTTATTTTGATTATTGATAAAAAAATAATTGTAATTGCAAAATTTGTAATTGTTGATTTAAAAAAATAAGTTTTTTATAATTGTTGATAAAAAAAAATAAGTAAAACTCAAAAATAAAATCAAACCGAAAAAATCGAAGCGAAGTGGTAATTTTTTTAATTTCAAAAATAATTATTAGATTTTTTAATTAAAAAAACCAAATCATATCAAAATTAGAAAAAAAATTTAAATAAAAAACATGAACCGGACGGAACTTATTGAATAGTTTAATTTTAATTTTTTTAAAAATATAATCACATTATGTTGTTATTTTATAATATATTTGTGATATTATTTAATTTATTTTGTGTTTAGGGAAAATTAATATAATGAAATATTTGTAATTTTTTTAATTTTCATTATTATTTTTTAAATTTCCTATATTTCAAATAATTTAAATGTTGATTTTATGTTATGAAAATCTTTTATTACAATGTTAAAATAATTTAAGTAAACGTTACAGTCAATAAATCCTTTAAGAGTTGTCTAGCAGATCCCGTTGACAACCACTAGGTACACAGCATGGGGACAGCCTAATGGCCTCCATGACCTTTGTGACATCGGGTAAGCCAAACCTAGGGAGGTTTCTACCCCTGCGAGTTAGCTAGCGAGTCTCGTTGAGAATCATCAGGCGCACAGTGCGAGGAAGGCCTTAGTGCATTTGTGACTCTTGCATCCTTAAGGGATGGCGAACACGGGGAGGTTTAGTATGAACAACCAAACGAAGATCAAATGGTTGTTGTTCTATGTCTAGTGGGATGGCATGGGGTTGGAAGGGATTGATGTTGCCGCTGCTAGCGGGATGGCAAGGGCTGTTGCTGCTGGAGGCATGCGATGGGCTGCTGCTGCCGGTGGGATAGGAGGGCTACTACTGCTGCATAATTTCCACACCATTATCATCGCAATAGCTCCCACAATAAAGCGAATGTTGAATGAAATCATCATGCTATAAAAACAAAACATAGTTATTTTGTTGCTTCTTCAAGTTTTATGATGTTCCCTCTTCCAAGAACTTTTTTACCGTTCCCTCTTTCAAGAATAAGTTTTCTGCTATTTTGACTTATAATATTTACTATAGCATTTCAAATCCTGAAAGCTATATTGCACTCTAAATTTTTTGATTGATTTGCTATTTTGATTGGTTTCAAGAAAACATATTTTGATTGTTGATAAAAAATAATTGTAACTGCAAAATTTGTAATTGTTGATAATAAAAATAAGTGTTTTGTAATTGTTGATAAAAAAAATTGTAACTCAAAAATAGAATCCAGCCCAAAAAAATCGAAGCGAAGTGGTAATTTTTTAATTTCAAAAATAATTATTAGATTTTTTTTAATTAAAAAACTAAATCATATCAAATTAGAATAATTTTTTAAATAAAAAACATGAAACGGACCAAATTAATTAAATAGTTTAATTTTAAAATATTTTTAAAATCTAATTACATTATGTTGTTATTTTATAATTATATTTGTGATATTATTTAATTTATTTGGCGTTTAGTGAAAATTAATTTAATGAAATATTTGTAATTTTTTAATTTTCATTATTGTTAATTTACTTTCCTATATTTCAAATAATTTAAATGATGATTTTATCTTATGAAAAACTTTTATTATAGTGTTAAAATAATTTAAGTAAACGTTATAGTCAATAAATCCCCTGTGAGTTGTCTAGCTGATCCCATTGACAACCACGACATGGGGACGGTCGAATGGCCTCCATGACCTTTGTGACCTCGGGGTAAGTTAGACCTAGGGAAGTTTCTACCCCTGCGAGTTGGCTGGCGAGTCTCATTAAGAACCATCAAGCGCACAGTGCGGGGAAGGCCCCAGTGCCTCCGTGACTCTTGCAGCCTTAAGGGATGGCGAACACGGGTAGGTTTAGGATGAACAACCAAACGACAATCAAATGGTGGTTGTTCTATGTCCAACAGGATGACATGAGGATGGAAGGGGCTGCTCTGCTACTGCCTGTGGGATGGCAGAGGCTGCTAGAGGCATACGAGAGGTTGCTGCTGCTAGAGGCATGCGAGAGGCTGCTACCGCCAATATGATGGAGGGGCTGCTGCTGCTGCTACGTAGTTTCCACACCATTATCATCATAATAGCTCCCACGATAAAGCCAATGTTGAATGAAATCATCACGCCATAGAAACAAAACATAGCTATTTTGCTGCTTCTTCAAGTTTTCTGTTGTTCCCTCTTCCAAGAACTATTTCGCCGTTCCCTCTTCCAAGAACAAGTTTTCTGCTATTTTAACATATAATATAAAATATAGCATTTCAAATCTTGACAGCTACAGTGCACTCAATTTTTTTTTTAAATAATTTGCTATTTTGATTGATTTCAAGAAAACATATTTTAATTGTTGATAAAAAATAATTATAACTACAAAATTTGTAATTATTAATAAAAAAAAATTAAGTGTTTTGTAATTGTTGATTAAAAAAAATAAGTGTAACTCAAAAATAGAATCCAACCGAAAAAAATAAAAGCGAAGTGGTAATTTTTTAATTTCAAAAATAATTATTAGATTTTTTAATTAAAAAACCAAATCATAACAAATTAGAATAATTTTTTAAATAAAAAACATGAACCGGACCAAAGTAATTAAATAGTTTAATTTTAAAATATTTTTAAAATCTAATTACATTATGTTGTTATTTTATAATTATATTTGTGATATTATTTAATTTATTTGGTGTTTAGTGAAAATTAATTTAATGAAATATTTGTAATTTATTAATTTTCATTATTGTTAATTTACTTTCCTATATTTCAAATAATTTAAATGATGCTCTTATCTTATGGAAAACTTTTATTATAGTGTTAAAATAATTGAAATAAATGTTATAGTAAATAAATCCCATGCGCGTTGTCTGGCCGATCCCGTTGACAACCACGGCATGGGGACGGTCGAATGGCCTCCTTGACCTTTGTGACCTGAGGTAAGTCAATCCTAGGGAAGTTTCTGCCCCTACGAGTTAGCTGGCGAGTCTCGTTAAGAACCATCAGGCGCACAGTGCGGGGAAGACCCTAGTGCCTCGTGACTCTTGAAGCCTTAAGGGATGCTGAACACGGGGAGGTTTAGGATGAACAACCAAACGACGATCAAATGATGGTTGTTTTATGTCTAGTGGGATGGCATGGGGATGGAAGGGGCTGCTGCTACTGCCAGCGGGATGGCAGTGGCTGCTATTGGTAGAGGCATGCGAGAGGCTGCTGCTACCGACTGGATGAGGGGCTGCTGCTGCGTAGTTTCCACACTATTATCATCACAATAGCTCCCACGATAAAGCCAATGTTGAATGAAATCATCACGCTATAAAAACAAAACATAGCTATTTTACGGCGTCTTCAAATTTTCTGTTGTTCCCTCTTCCAAGAACTATTTTACCGTTCCATCTTCCAAGAACAAGTTTTCTGCTATTTTGACATATAATATATAATATAGCATTTCAAATATTGACAGTTATATTACAGGTGTTTGCGATCTAGTAAATCCATGACCGTGGTATAACTTTGGAAGCAAATTCCGAGTGTTATTTATAGATCATGAATTTGAAGGTCGACTATATTATATCATAAGAATTTGATTTTTTTTATCTATATTCCATGAATAATATGGATAGCCTGTGATGAAGGGATTATACATATGCAATGACCTCGACTTGTATAGTTTTATGAGATTACATGTGGTCGTCATAATTCATGAATGGGTGGATTATGGATACGAAATTGGATTTCGTGACAGATAAACCTAAACTTAGAGAGTCTCATAATATAAAGTGTACTTGTTGAGCACTTGGGCAACGCTTTATGAATAATACAGATGATTCATAATACTTCACCAGATTAAATGAGTTAATTCGAATTATTTAATCGGTTAAACGAAAATACATACATTAAGGGTATTTCGGTCAATTAATAATTAATATATATTTGTATTTGATATAAAATTTAATTTGATAAATATTAATTATTTGTCAAATAAGATTTTGACACATGTCATTAACATATGTATTTGTTATTTAATATAAACAAAAATACATTAATAATAATAATTGTACGGGCCAATTTGGGCCCAATGATAAAATCGACATTTACCCCATGGCCAAACCTGGAGCCCATTGGTGAGTACAGCCCATGGGCTAAGATATCAGACAGATAGGTCTCATAGGCCCAAGCACATCAATATCAGAGAAGCCAACAGACACCAATTATTAGATCAAGAGAAGAATCAGAATTCATAAACCTCATAAAATTGACAGTTTCAAAAGATAAACAAACGAATCGTCAGACATAAATCATCAGAATTAAGTCACCGGTTACAACTACACTAAACGGGCAAAATAAAGACTCCGCATTAGGGAACCTATAAAAGAGAGAAGCAAGGAATAGACAGGCATCGGGAGACAACTCCTATCATTTGATAAAACACAATACTCCGCCCCCACGACAATCAATCAGTGGTTGAGGTATCCTAAGACCTTAATCCCTTCACCTTCGACTTATTCATATTTTGGCTAACTTGAGTGTCAGATTACCTACGGCTTCCATCACACCGGTGGGCAGTAACCCAACTTTTGCTCTACTCCTATTTTATAGGTTCGCTTGTGCCCCTCAACTAATTCTCGATTGTGAACCTGGATCGAAATCAGCGTCCAAAATTTGGCGCCCATCGTGGGGCAACCGAGTGGATTTCGAAAATATTACACACTTCTACAAATAGCCAGAAATGGCATCGAGCAATGAACAAACCCCGGATCCCATGATTGCACAACTTGCCATGCTCCAAGAACGTCTGCAAGCTCTTGAAGAAGAGAATCTGACGATGCGAAATTCCAACGAAAACCTACAGAAAAAGATGGAGCAGTTGTCATCCAACCCCCAACATAACACTACCGGCGATTCAGACGGACGAAGCAATCCGACAATCCCGCCCATGTCGGATGGGCCAAACAACAATCACCAGCCAATTACACATGACCCGAACTCTTCTATCGATCCATCCCAACAAATTGCCAGCTCCATCAGAAGGGAAATGATTGAATTCAAGGAAGCAATTATGTCCAGACTACCAGGGGTAAGACTGCCAATCAGGAAGAGCAGAGCCGGAGCAATTTCTGATACCCCGTTCGTGGAGTCAATTGTAGATGTTGAATTGTCCTGGAAATTCAGTCCACCCGAAATGAAGCAATATGATGGGTCCACTGATCCAGACGACCATGTAATACACTATAAGTACAAGATGATGTTAACCGGCTTGTCCCCAAGCCAATGGGAAGCTGGAATGTGTAGATGCTTTGGGGAAATATTGGCGGGACCAGCCCGTTCTTGGTTCATTAACCTACCCTACAGGTCAATCGAGTCCTACCAGCAGCTGGCTGACAAGTTTGTGCAATATTTTACAAGTTCATGCAATTAGAAAAAACTTTCGACGACCTCAATTCCATCCAGCAGAGAAGAGGAGAGTCACTACGGAGCTACATGACTTGGTTCAACCAGGAGAGAATTACTATCCCGGATCTTCACCAGCCTACTGCGGTAGAAGTCTTCTGGAACGGACTACTTTGTGACAGTGGACTCTATAAGAAATTGACGAAGTTCCGATACTACACCATGGACCAGGTCATGGCGTGGCCAGATAGAAATAAGATGGGAAGAAGATAAAAGAAATAAAAGAAGGGAAGATGTTACGAATACACGAGTAGACAGAAGGCCAGCTGTTCCCAGGCGACCTGATATGGATATCCACTCTCACAAGGAATGGAGGAACCAACCAAGAGGAGAGCGAAGACCTTACTACAAAAATATTGACAGACGTCCAAGGCCGTACAAAAATCAAGAGGAGATGTCAGCAAGCAAACCCAGGCTCCCAGACTACAACTTTACAATTTCTCCAAGGGAATTGGTCTCTGTACTCAAGAAGATGGGGAGTGAAGTGAAGTTAAGGGTGTCAAAATGAATCAACGAATCGAATTCGTATCGAATCCTAAACGAATCGAATCAAAATGTGATGAATTCGTATTCGATTCGTTTATTAAACAAATCCTAATATTAGGATTCGTATTCGATTCGTTTAATAAACGAATCAAATACGAATATTCGTTTATTCATTTAGTGAATGATATTATTTAATAAAATAATATGCCACACTTGATTTACATTAATTCTTCATAAATATATACATATGAAATATGTAATTAATATATTTACTAAAAATACCTACCAAATATTGAAAATATTACTTTTTCTATGATAATTAGCTATAATTTCTCGAATCTTAATTGAAAATTAACAAGAACTAGTAAATAAAAATAATAAAACGAATCCTAAACGAATAAATGAATTAATGAGCTTAAATTCATATTCGATTCGTTTAATAAACGAATCGAATCGAATCGACCCATTTATTAAACGAATCCATTTTTTAAAACCCGTATTCGCTTTAAAGCGAATCGAATCGAATGAATAAACGAATCCTGATCCAAATTGCCACCCCTAAGTGAAGTGGCCTCCACGTTCCAGAGACGGTTCGACCAAAAAGGACACTAGGAAGTGATGCGAATTCCACAGAGACTACGAGCATACGACAGCGGAATGTGTGGCTTTGAGGTTAGAGGTTCTGGAGCTATTGAACAAAGGGTTCCTGAAGGATTTGCTCACTGAGAATGGGAAAGCAACCTTGGCGCGAATGGACGAGTGGGATGGCCAATGAGAAATTCCAACCCCACCACCTCCAATTAATAACACAGTCAATGTTATTTCAGGAGGATCAGGTATCAGTGGAACTACATATTTGGCAGCTAAACGACATTCAAGAGCTCTGGCTAGTAGTATCTCATATACCTCGATGTCCGTAGAGAAAGTCTTCACAAATTTGACAATGGAGTTTACATACGATGGGGATTCACACATTTTAAATCCACATCACGACGCATTAGTAATTTCCTTACAGGTGGTAAACTTTATGGTCAAATGGGTGCTGGTCAACACGGGCTCCTCAGCCAATATCATTTTCGCTACAGCTCTTGCGGATATGGGAACCGAATTGGACAAGATAAACATGCGGACGACAGTACTGATTGGGTTTAGTGGAGAGCAAAAATTCACGATGGGGGAAATATCACTCCCAGTCTACGTAGCTGGAGTCAACAAAAGACCATATTTCTGGTCTTGGACAGCCCATCAGCCTATAATTTGATCATGGGCAGACCTTGGATTCATGACATGAGGGCGGTTTCATCCATTTATCATCAAGTTATAAAATTCTCGACCAAGTGGGGGGTTCAAGAAATTAGAGGTGATAGATTTGCATTAAGAAGCTGCTACCAGACAACTTTGAAGGCAAAAGCTGAGTCAGCATAGCAATTACATGCAAGGCCTCGTGCTCAAGAACCGACTCTACCAATTCTAGAGAAGCTCGACGAGGTCCAGATTCACCCTCAATTTACAGATCACAAGACATTGATTGGAGCTGAATTAGATCCCAAACTAAGAGCCAACCTGGTCGAATTCCTGAAAAGCGACACGACAATTTTGCGTGGTCTCACAAAGATATGACTGGAATCGACCCAAAGCTCATTACTCACGAATTGCATGTGGATCCAGACCACACCCGGGTTAGGCAGAAAATAAGGAAGTTTGCTCATTCAGAAGTTGTTGTAGAATGAAGCAGTTAAGGAAGTACAGTTTCTAGAGTGGCTTGCGAACATTGTGGTTGTGAAGAAAAAGAATGGAAAGTCGAGGGTCTGCATCGACTTTACGGATATGAACAAAGCTTGTCCAAAAGATTTGTTCCCACTGCCGCATATTGATTAAATGGTCGACGCTACAGCTGGACATGAGCTACTAAGCTTTATGGATGCATACTCAGGCTACAACCAGATCCCCATGCATCGTGACGATCATGAGAAGACAGCTTTTATCACCAACCGAGGGATTTTCTACTACAAGGTCATGCCATTCGGCTTAAAAAATACGGGAGCAACATACCAACGGCTGGTCAATAAGATGTTCGGCGGGCAGATTGAAAGACAATGGAGGTTTACATAGACAACATGCTGGTGAAGTCTATTAAATCGGAGCAACACCTCAATCATCTGGAAGAAGCCTTCGACATCATGGACAAGTACGGAATGAAGTTGAATCCTACTAAGTGTGAATTTGGTGTCGCCTCAGGGAAATTCTTGGGATACGTAGTCACTCGATGATGGATAGAAGCAAATCCATACCAGATTAAATCAATTCTCGACATCCCATCACCTTCCAGCCCGAAGGACGTCATGCGACTAACTGAGAGGATCACGGCGTTAAACATGTTTATTTCCAAATCTACAGATAAAAGTTTTACGTTCTTTTCAGTTTTAAAAAAGGCAAACAACTTTGAGTGGACTCTTGCTTGTGAAGAGGCGCTGAAAGGGCTCAAACAATACCTCACTACACCTCCTCTGTTGTTGAAACCACTCGATAATAAGAGGCTCTACCTCTACTTGGGATTTTCAAAGCACACGGTTAGCGGAGTCTTGGTAAGAGAGGAGACGAAAATTCAAATGCCAGTCTACTACATGAGTAAGGCATTGTTAGGAGCAGAATCACGCTATCAGTTAATGGAGAAGTTGGTATTCGCTCTAGTTACAGTCGCGAGAAAGCTCAGACCCTACTTTCAAGGATACCCGATCACGGTATACACGACATATTCTTTAAGAAGCATACTCCATAAACTAGAATTGTCGGGAGAGAATGATGAAGCAGGCAATTGAACTTGAAGAACATGACATATCATACCAGCCTATGACCGCCATCAAAACTCAAGCATTGGCCGATTTTGTGACCAACTTCACTCCCGGCCTACTTGCAGCAGCTAAAAATGAGATCAACTCCATTAAACCGACGATAACTTGGAAGCTAGCAGTCGACGGATCAAGTAACAAAAAAGAATGCGGTCTTGGAATCATGATCACTTCTCCGGCAGGTGACATTTTGCAACAAGCAATCAAATGCTGTTTTAGAGTTACCAACAACAAAGCGGAGTACGAAGCACTGATCGCAGGGTTATTATTAGAAAAAGAACTGGGAGCCAGAGAGATAGAAGTGAAGTCCGACTCTCAGTTGATTGTCAACCAGATCCAGGGATCCTATCATGCCCGAGGTCAAGCAATGGCTTCTTACTTTCAGAAGGTGAACGATATACGGTCGACATTTGAAGGATTCTCCCTAACCCAAGTCCCAAGAAACGAAAACTCTTAAGCAGATGCATTGGAAACCCTCGGATCGACAATGGATGGGGACAAACCACGAACAATACCTGTAGTGTATTTGAGCTGGCAGGTAATCTGGAAGGAAGAAACAACTATTGCAGTGGTCGATTTAGTCGACACTTGGATGACATCTATAGTCAAGTATTTACAAGAAGGCGTGCTGCCATAAGACAGAGTGCAAGCCAAAAAAATCCAGAGACAGTCTGCGAGGTTCATTGTATTCGACGGTCAGTTACTAAGAAGATCATGCATAGGACCGTACTTGAAATACCTCACACACGACGAGGCGCATCATGTGTTGACAGAATTGCATGAAGGGGAATGTAGGAACCACTCTAGCGGCAGGAGTTTGGCTCTCCGAGCCCATTCGACAGGATATTATTGGCTGATAAAGAATTGACTCAACTGAATTCACTAAAAAATGTGACAAGTGTCAGAGGTTTGCTCTAGTTCCTCATCTCCCACCAGAAAAACTAAATCCCATTATATCTCCATGGCCGTTTATGAAATGGGGAATGAACATAATAGGAAAACTCCTAACCGCGCCAGGCTAACGTATCTACATGCTTGTGATGATAGATTATATTACTCGAAGTGGATAAAAGCTGAAGCATTCGCTAGAATAGGCGACAAGGAAGCTCAAACTTTCGTTTGGAAAAATATTATTTGCCGATTCGACATACCTAGAGAAATTATGACTGACAACAGCTCTCAATTCATCAGCCATCACTTTCAAGACTTCTGCAGGAACTGGGGGATAAAATTGAACTTCTCGACCCCACGCTTTCCACAAGCGAACGGCCAAGCCGAATCGTCCAACAAGACGATCATGAACACTTTGAAGAAGAGATTAGAGAAGGCTAAGGGCGATTGGGCGGATGAACTTCCAGAAGTATTGTGGTCTTACAGGATGACAGTAAGGTCTTCGACAGGCGAAACTCTTTTCGCCTTGGCTTTTGGAACTGAAGCAGTAATTCCAACCGAAGAAGTCATTCCGTCCTCACGCTACCAATGGCTCAACGAAGAAAATAATCATCTGCTGATGAATTTCAATCTTGACACGATTGATGAGACAAGGGACCGAGCTTCCATTCGAATAGTAGCACATCAACAGAGGATGGCCAGATACTTTGATAAAAAACGTCAGGAGTAGGTCTTTCAAGGTTGGAGATTGGGTCATACGGAGAGTGTTCCAGAACACTAAGGAAATTGGAGATGTAAAGTTGGGTCCAAATTGGGAAGGCCCTTACCTCATCACAAAAGTTATCGGGAGAGGAGCCTACAAGCTACAGACCATAGAGGGGACTCCTG
The DNA here is from genome assembly GCA_019454045.1 of Zanthoxylum bungeanum. NCBI lineage: Eukaryota > Viridiplantae > Streptophyta > Magnoliopsida > Sapindales > Rutaceae > Zanthoxylum > Zanthoxylum bungeanum. The sequence continues at coordinate 50,978 of SKCR01034625.1, forward strand.
TGCGCAACAGTTAGAACGCAGTCCATCTTAAGCGGTTCATCCGGTAACACCTATGTTTTGTTATTTTTCAAAGCATTTATCTCTTCCAATTAGCGGTCATTATACATATGAAATAAGGAAATTTGTAAAAATCATTCGACTAATTGCAATAAAAGTTCATTCATTAAAACATCATTCGACATATACACAACGTTAATTGTTCAAATTTCGGCTTTTCACCTTCCTATCTGACCACAGAATCAAACTTTATACAAAATTTTCAAAATTAATATTGAACCCTTAAATTTTAAAGATTGGCTCCTCCTTCATCGGCAGTTGTTGGAAAAAAGGCAGGAACGTCTTCTTGAGTCTCGACCACCATCGTCCATTCGATGTCAACAGCCGCCGGTCCGACATCCTCCACCTCCTCTATATGCTTCCCGACCTCTTCCGTCTCATCCACAAAAAGACATCCGGCTCCACTTCCTCCTTCTTTGACTCAACCTCCGGCCCTTTTTCCTCATACTCTTCCTCCGTCGATAAAGAAATTCCAGCAGCGCGCCTTTCATACTCTTTAATCCATTTCTCCGTCTTCCAGTCTACATGTTTCCCAGCAAGATACTCCATCATTAAGTCATATCTGTTTTTCATCATGGAATCAATGGCGATATCCTCCATTTGCTTTAACAATGATTCATTGTCCTTTTTCAAGCTTTCAAAACTTGCTTTATAACTATCAATTGTTAGATCGGTCGTTTCCTTTTCCATCTTCAAAGTATCCTTTACCTCATTAAACTCCTTCTCGAGCCCCTTCTCCTTCCTCTGAGAAGCGACCAAACCGGACTTCAGATCTGAAGCTTCCTTCCTCACCACCGATAAAGTTTTCTACAGCTCTCTAATCCTCCTCTGACTGGATTCCGCATTCTTCTGCATGTACAGACTACACTCAAGTGCCTGGAAAACACGAGTCAGAATTTCATTCGACTAAAAATAAATAAATAAATAAATTCTACTCACTTGATAATTCAAAGCAATGACTTTCTTCATAGCCTCCACCGGATCGATTTGTACTAATCTTACTTCATCCCCCTCCAGAAGAAACCCTTCCACGAATGAATCAATGCTTGAAGGATCAGAAATTGTAGTCGACTCCCGAGAAACCTCTAGAATGAGGTTATCAGAGTCCTCTTCTACTTCAGCAATAGACTTCCTTTTCTTCCCGGCAGAGAAATAATTTCGGTCGACTTAGCCTTTTCTGCAACACCCTCACTTGAAACAACTTCCCTTTGCTGAAATGAACCTGTTTCTTTTTCGACCTCTGGTTCTTTCTTCTTCAACTTCCTTGACTTCCTCCGGCTTTTCATTTCATCGAGTGAAGCTACTGTGAATGGTCCAGTCATCATTTCCTCTACGCATAAAATTTCTTCAGGTTTTAGGGCCTCTCTATATCTAGACTTTCCATATAACTTTCGACACGACCATCTACAATTTATCACTGGCAAAACGTCGTTACAAGAGGCCAGAATATTACCTTCTCCTTCCCGTTGATAAATTTCCTTCCACAACAGAGTCGCTCTTAATCTCTTTTCCACTAAGATGGTCTTATAATATCTTTCCTCGACCCACAAGGATAGAATCGCTTTGGTGTTATAGATTGTACGAGCGGTCGTAACGAATGACTTATTCCATAGAGGATCTGCAGCAACAGGCACACGGTTATTAGAATTCATAAGCAAGATTCAAGGATTAAAAATTAAAGAAAAGAACGCTACTCACTCGACAAACATCAAAATTCTGGGATTCAACCAGCCCCGGTCGATCTAAATATACCCTCACCCTTCGCAAATAAATAATCAGATTAGCAATTTACCCTATCATTAGTCGGCAATCCAGTAACTAAATGCGTCTTCCTCTGATGTAGGATCAAAGTATATCTTCACTTCTCCTTCAAATGCTACTTTAAGTAGTACTTCGCTAAAACATCTTTAACCTCAAAAAGCACTCCCAACTCCAAAGAAATACATTCAATCGACAATGGTATCCTCCATGCATTCGGCATCAGTTGTGAATGAGCAACTTCAAAATGGTCCAAAACCTCCCAGACCAGTCTTGGAATAGGGAACCTCAGCCCCACAAAGAATGGGCGAACGTAGAATCCCATCCACCGCGGAACTTTGTAATCGATTCTTTCATTCGAAGAAGGTACCCGTAGTTCCAGAGAATCGGGAAACCTATACATACACCTGAGTTCCCTAAACATTTTCCCAGTCATTCGACTAGCAGGATTTTTAGATAATAAGTTAGTGGGTACACTTGTACTAGGGAAGTCACTCGGCTCCCCAACAACGGGTAAAGACCTTAGTGGTATGGACTCGGTGGGGATCTCTTGAGAAGGCCTAGCCAATGTGACTACGCCATCCTTGATCAACTCTTGGTACGACCAATATTTGTATACTTCGTCCTCCTCAGGCTCATTTGTAGAAGATCTGACATAGCTATCAATCTTGGCACCTAAGCTGCCTAAGGATTCTTCACTCGACATCTTCCAAACAACAAGCATATAAACAACTAAACTCCCTAGAAACCTACTTCCTAAAGATCAAAATCCACAAACACGATTTCAAAAATATTCTCACAAACTCAAAGATCAAACAACCAATTTTACCTAAGAACAGCTTGAAGCTACACTATGAACGTTTAAAGGAATTGAAGAACAAAAGGAAGATTTCGAATAGTACCTTGAAACACTTGAGAGCTTTCCTTACTCGGCTTCCGAATGAAGCAAAATGAAGTAGTCAAAGCACTTTTATACATACTACTTAAATCAGCGCCAAAATTTCCGCCAAAAACTCATCGTGATCCACACTAGGGTTGCAATTAATGACTAGATAGAGACTTGGGAGTAACCCAACTGTCGAATGAGGAATGGAGTCAAATAGAATAATGGAATTCACTCGTTACATATGACATTTCGAGTGAAATTACTCATAAACCATCATCTGGTTTAGTCGACCGGGGACATCCATCTGATGACTCATGTCGAGTCAAATAGAATAATGGAATTCACTCGTTACATACGACATGTCGAATGATATTACTCCTGAACCATCATCTGGTTCAGTCGACCGGAGACATCCCTCTGATGACTCATGTCGAGTCAAATTGAATAATGGAATTCACTCGTTACATACGACATGTCGAGTGGAATTACTCATGAACCATCATCTGGTTCAGTCGACCGGGGACATCCCCCTGATGACTCATGTCGAGTCAAATAGAATAATGGAATTCACTCGTTACATATGACATATCGAGTTAAATTACTCATGAACCATCATCTGGTTTAATCGACCGGGGACATCCCCCTGATGACTCATGTCGAGTCAAATAAAATAATGGAATTCACTCGTTACATACGACATGTCGAGTGGAATTACTCATAAACCATCATCTGGTTAGTCGACCGGGGAAATCCCCCTGATGACTCATGTCGAGTCAAATAGAATAATGGAATTCACTCGTTACATATGATATCTCGAGTGAAATTACTCATGAACCATCATTTGGTTCAGTCAACCGGGGACATCCCCCTGATGACTCATGTCGAGTCAAATAGAATAATGGAATTCACTCGTTATATACGACATGTCAAGTGGAATTACTCCTGAACCATCATCTGGTTCATTCGACCGGGGATATCCCCCTGATGACTCATGTCGAGTCAAATAGAATAATGGAATTCACCCGTTACATACGACATGTCGAGTGAAATTACTCCTGAACCATCATCTGGTTCAGTCGACCGGGTACATCCCCCTGATGACTCATGTCAAGTCAAATGAATAATGGAATTCACTCGTTACATACGACATATCGAGTGGAATTACTCCTGAGCCGTCATCTGGATCAGTCGATCGGTGACATCCCCCTGATGACTCATGTCGATTCAAATAGAAAAATGGAATTCACTCGTTACATACGATATGTCGAGTGAAATTACTCCCGAACCACCATCTGGTTAAGTCGACAGGAGACATCCCCCCTGTTGACTCATGTCGAGTCAAATAGAATCATGGAATTCACTCGTTCCATGCGACATGTCGAGTGTGATATGAGCATGAACTTCTTCTGTCCATACGACATGCCGAATGAGATTACTCATAAACCACTATTTGGTTCAGCCGACACGGGACATTCCCCCATAGGCTCACGTATGAGCCAAATTAAAAATGTGAGCTTCCATTAGTCTATTTGATGTGTCGATCGAGATTAACTTCCAAAAGCCTTCGACAGGTTCAGTCAAACCAGGGACACCCCCTAGACTCATGTCGAAGCAAAAGGAGATACAAATATGTCCTCCCCCAGTCATATACGACTATGTTGATTAAAGTTATCCCTTGAACTACCTTAAAGACTTATCAACCGGGAATACCCATCGAAGGATTTAAGATAAAAAGAATCAAAGACAAGCTCGCCCAACCGTACAACGGGACGTCACCTCTGCCAGGATCAGTAAAATAGTTATCCATGTTTTTGGTTCATTCGACACGCTCGAAGGTACTCTCCTAGTCTATGACTACCAGACTTAGAGAGTATGAGACAAATTGTACGGGCCAAATTTGGGCCCAAGGATAGAATCGACATTTACCTCATGGCCAAACCACCAAACCTGGAGCCCATTGATGAGTCCAGCCCATCGGCTAAGATATCAGACAGATAGGTCTCATAGGCCCAAGCACATCAATATCAGGAAGCCAACGGACACCAATTACCAGATCAAGAGAAGAATCAGAATTCATAAACCTCATAAAGTCGATATTTTCAAAAGATAAACAAACGAATCGTCATACATAAATCATCAGAATTAAGTCACCGATTACAACTACACCAAACGGGCAGAAAAGAGACTCCACATCAGATAACCTATAAAAGAGAGAAGCAAAGGAATAGACAGGCATCGGGTGACGACTCTTATCATATGATAAAACACAATACTCCGCCCTCACGGCAATCAATCAGTGGTTGACGTATCCTAAGACCTTAATCCATTCACCTTCGACTTATTCATATTTTGGCTAACTTGAGCGTCGGAGTGCTTACGGCTTCCACCACACCGGTGGGCAGTAACCTCATCTTTCGCTCTACTCCTATTTTGCAGGTTCGCTTGTGCCCCTCAAGTAATTCTCGATTGTGGACCTCGACCGAAATCAGCGTCCACAATAATCGCATTAATTAATTATTTAGATGTTTAACTATTAAATATCTAGATAATTAAATTATATCATTATTACATAAATTTCATTCAATATGTTTGCTTATTATTGGTTACATGTGGCATGATTTTATTAAGCCTAAAGTTTACAAATTGGATTTGTCAATGTAAGGCTTATTATTATTTAATTTGATAAAAAAAATGACCAAATGACCAAAATACCCTTATTCCTACCCCTAAAGTCGGTTTGGCTCACTATTAAAGTTTGCAAATTTTGTTTTCTTCAATAATAAAAAGCCATGGCCGAAATCCACCTCTATGAAAACACCCAAAAATTTCTTGAAGAGTCAAGGAAGAAAGTGAAGAAATTCAAGAAAAAATTTAATGAAATTACAAGATTTAGAGGTAATCTTCAATAATCTTAAACTTAAAAAGCTTGTTTCTTGTTCTTAAATATCTAGAATAGTTCTAGGGTTTCTTCTTTTATTATATTTTGGGCCTTTTTGATTTGGAGGATGGATTTGAAGACTAGATGCATGTGTGAAGTTAGATACTTGTTGCTATTCTAAAGTGTTATGACCACTCTTGTAAATCATAGAATTATTCTTGAGTTCTTCATAGGTGGTGGCTTTGGTTGGTGTTAGTAGTAATATGATTAATATTGAGAAAATTGGATTTATAGCATGAAAAATGATATTTTTTGTTACAAAATCATATCAGGAAATTATGTATTTTTGGTGATGAAAAATATGTTGTGTACATGTATTTGACGTGTTTTTGATGTTGGAACAATTGTCGGAAATTATTTCAAAGTTGAAATATGCGAAAACGATAAAAAACGACATTACCGGGTGAGAGTTTCAGGCGTACCGGGTGTCTGTTGTCCAAACAGTGAATTGGCCACTGTTTGGGCAGCCCATGAATTGGCCAAGCACTATTGAAGCTGACATGGGCAGTCCCCATGTGTGTTGGTTAGTCAGTTCGGACAAAAACGTGTTTTATGCCATTTTGCGGAAAAATATTTTCGTAAAAGTTTCACGATGTTTCTTACCTATTTATGTAGTTATTTGATATTGAATAAATATGTTTAGGTGAAATATGAATGAATTATTGATATTGGATATTGAATAATTTATTTGATAATTTTTAAAAAGTTTTAAAATTACGATTTCACTCGAACCACGAGCTTCTGTTGCGCCCGCGCCAAAACCCCAACAATATGTTGATAGTGATTTTTGTGACCAAGTACTTGAACAGCTTGGCAAGGGCAGAAATGAAATTTCTCATTTTAGAATGATGAATAGTATAAGGATATTGACAATTCCTTGACCAGACATAGTATTCAGACCTGGTCTCAAGAATTTAACCGACTCAATGAGATAACATAGTGCATATATCAGAGACCGATGACATCAGAACCGACCCCAACCACTATTGCTGGTAGCTCGGGTCAGTCCTATCTTTTTTTCCCCGATCAGAAGAATGAGCTAAGATATTACGGATCAGGTCGGACACAACTCGATTAGTTCGGCACGAGAGTTTGTCGTCCTCATGAAGTCCGATGTGTAACCAGGACAATTGGGCATTTCCCCCTGACACGTGCCACGCGTGAAATGATCTTTATAGGCTGTCTTTTTAAAGGTTGAGTGTGGAGGATTCCCAAGAATGATGGTTTAATGAAAAGTTAGAAGACATGCTTACTTTCGGCGGGGCAGTTAGGGCAGAGAGCCCATCAAACAGCAGGAAATCCACGTGTATGACGTCATGAAGATATTGGAACATTGTTAATTTTTCTTAGTATATAAGGGGAGGGCAAACACACTTGTAAGGGTGAGAAAAATTCACTTGTAAGAAAACACTAAGCAAACCAACTCGGTATTACGCGACCACCCTTGAGAAGAGGTCGACCAAGCTTAAGTCCATTATAAAATCAGTATTTTACTTTGTTTCTGTGGACTTAGATTGGATCTATTCCACTGAACCACGTAAATTCTTTGTTGATTTTGTGTTGTTCTCATCTTTTGCTAAATTTACATTTGCCCCCCATAAACCAAACAAATTCGTAGTTGGAGAATGATTATTCTAAGAGCGGTATTTCAAACTTACCCCTGAAACGAAAATCACCCATCAACAATTTTCGTTGATATGCTTGAGATAAGATTTAGCATGGAAGTTGAAGAAGCAGATTTTATTTTTTTAGAGATGAATGAATCACTATCATTTAAGATAGCATAGACATGCTTGAGGGACGGGTGAATGAATGGAATTAATGATGAAAGAAATTGGAGAAGATTTAAAAGAAGTAGTTGACTATTGATTCTTAGAAATTAATCCAACCAGTGATAACCTTTTCAACTTAAAAAACTGACATGCGTTCATTCAATTTAGTAGTAGCTCAACAAACTTCATTTACAGTTAATCATCAGCCTTAATCCACTATCACAATTAAACACCATTGCTCAACAATATTTTTGTATTAATGGTAAGCATTGAAATAAAGAGATGACAATGATTTTGTGAGAATAAAGGAGAGAACTTTCATTTTTCTCCCTTTTATATATAATAATAGATAGACTATAATAATGAAGTCAAAAAAGTATTTTTATCATTGACAAGATATTACCTATTTTAAAATTCGTTTAGAAATATGGTTGTGCGATGAATATTTTATTTACTATGATAACACTTCATATTCTACATTATTAAAAATACAAATCATTAATCATGTAATGCAAATGTAGTATCATAATGACTCAAATGGGTGTGTCTGAGTTATTTTCAAGTACCTTTATTTAACTTATCACATGAATTCGAAACTTAAAAAAATAATTAAATAAAAATTAAATTTGGACATTTTCCACCCCTACCTTAAGCAAAAATAAAGTGTAGTATCATTCTCGATATATATATATATATATATATATAATATATATATATATATATATATATACTAGTGTATGCCCGTGCATACGACACGATGTTATAAATTTATATAAAGATTAAGATTTTGTTATTTAATTTATTTATAATAAAATGATTTTATTTTTTAATTAAATGATTTTATCATTTAATTTATTTGGTAGTTTTCATTTTCCATTAATAAATGATTTTATTCTTTGGTAGTTTTCATTTTCTATTTTTATAAAGATTTTATAATGAAATGACTTTTTATCAGCTCTTAGATTATAATGAAATGATCTGAACAGCCAATTAAGTCACATAAAGATAGCGTTTGGATACATTATCTATTTTAATCTTAACCATCTGTTACACTCTCTTTCCTCCCACACCATTATACTTTATAATATAGACTAGTGTATGCCCGTGCTTACGGCACGGTATTATAAAATTTATATATAGATTAAGATTTTGTTATTTAATTTATTTATAATAAATTGATTTTATTTTTTAATTAAATGATTTTATCATTTAATTTATTTGTTAGTTTTCATTTTCTATTAATAAATGATTTTATTCTTTGATAGTTTTCATTTTCTATTTTTGTATAGATTGTATAATAAAATACTCTTTATCAGCTGTTACATTATAATGAAATGATCTGAGCCGCAATTAAGCCAATAACCTTTGGATACATTATCTATCTTAATCTTAATCATCCGTTACACTCTCTTTACTCGCACACCATTATGCTTTATTATATATACACCCCCCCCCCCCCCCCACACGAGAAAATCTTTGGTGCAACAGTGGTACCACGTCATCCATACAACAAGCCAATCATTATTTGCCACGCGTGCTAAAAAGTCAAAAAACAACTAAAAAATAGGAAGAAAATTAAACATGTTATTTTTTAATTGGTTGGTGGCACACACACACACACACACACACACACACCACACACACACACACACACACACACACCACACACACACACACACACACACACACACACACACACACACACAACACACACACACACACACACACACACACACACACACACACACACACACAACCACACACACACACAACACACACACAACACACACACACAACACCACACACACACACACCACACACACACACATAAAAAAGTAAATTTCTGTACACACACACACATATATATATATAAAAGTAAATTTCTGTTAATTCATCCGTTTTAATACGGCAAAAAGCGCGGGAAAATGTGGCTTCTTTATAAAATGGGTTAGGGTTAGGGTTTACAATTGGGCGATCAAAGGGGAAAAATGGAAGAAGGAAGAGGTTCGTTAGGGAGCATACATCTAAGCCAACAAAATGACGACAAAGATTCGGTGGTCAATTTGAGTGGTGACGTCCACCAGCTCCCTTGTTGCATCAAATACGACGGTCCCTGTGCCGTTTCCGACTACTTTAGACCGAAGCCCACCGGTTTGTATAAATTAAATGTGTGTGTGTGTGTTTTTCTTTAAAAAAAAAAAAAGGATTACTTTAATTGTTTAATTTGCAGGAATTGAGGTTGATGGATTAAAAGTAGAGGAAGCACATTTCCGAGGAAGGAAATTGCACGGCGTAACGATTCCGCTTCCGGATGGATACTCTGGTATGTCTTTTTTTATTATTATTTCAATCAAGTTTTTCTCAGTGTTAAAAGGTTAAACAACCGATTAATTCTAGAAAATAATATGTTAATTGAGTGACATTTTCAGTTTTAACAATTCTCTTGGTATATACAAGTTTTAACGAATTTTCTTATCTAATTCTTGCTGTCAGGCTTTGTTCTAGGAAAGAAAACTCTTCTTAGCAAGAGAAAAGTTTCTGAGGAGAATTCGAACTGTTGGGAAACAAAAGCGAGATTTGATAAATTAACATATTGGAATCACGACACCTATCCTTCAAAAGACGATCCTTTCTTTCGTTCTTTCCATTGGTTTAGCGTTGCAGAAGCAGTAAGTTCTTTTATATTGGTTTTGTTCTTTTTCATGAATGTATGCAGAATTCGGAACTTTTTATTTCATCCGTTTTCATCCTAGAAGAAGCATATTGAGTACCTGGTGCAATAAAGAAGATGCACCTTCAAATTGTTTTTTGAAGCTTATTTCTAGATTCTTCTGGTCATCTTAAGTTAGAAATTTGTTGAACTTGCAGCTACACAAGCCAGTGACAGCCGAAGATCTTGCTTCTGCTGCAGCTACTCTGAAGAAGGATTGATGCAAGTGACTGTGAATCTATCAAGGACTCAAGGATATAATCATATCTATCCACTGTTTGGTTGGTTTACTGCTAATGCTCAAGTATTTTTCTAGTTAACACACACTCTCTCCCACGCGTTAACAAAAAAGAGCTTAATAATTTGCAAGATCTAAGAAAGAAACTTTGTATTGATATGAATCAACTAGATGGATTTTGACTATTCTAGCGAGCATTTATTGTACCTCCGCAAAACTAGTTTGCACTCATTGTATGCCTATAGTGTTTGTTCTTCAAGAGCTCTGTGACTACTTGGTGAGTTCCAGTTCCAGCTTGAACTCTTGTCCAATGAGTAGTGACATGTCTGGGATCTCTATTATAAGAAATTATGTGTTACTGTTTACACTTTCTTTAGTCTGATATGAGTTCTTGGCAAACTTTGATTTCCTGGTGGTTCTCAACTTATGTCCCTTCAATCTCTTGAACATTTTCTGTCCTAACAAGTCACTTTGTCTATGATCCACTTCTCACTCGAAGCAAAATCTTTGTTTGCTAGTAACATTATTATTTACTATTCTGGCATATGTGTACAAGTATGGAAGTGGGCGGTAACAGAGCCCAAGAACTTTACTCCCAGTTGCAGCGCCTGAATCCCAGAGAGATAGCTCTTGACAGGTTTTATAAATGCCAGAGTGATCTCTTCCAAAGGGGTAAAAAAACCCTAGCTGCATTTTGCAAAGATTCTGAAATTAGTTGCATTGACGGTAAAAATAGAGAACACAATCCTCAGTCGTATTCCCCAGAGTCCGAAATTCAGAATAGATGGCATCGTATATGCTAAATCATCCCATATTGCAGCATTGTCTCCCGTCCAATGTGCTGTGCACTTTGCCGGAGCTTACCAAAGTTGATTTAGTAATTATAAATGGCCTTTTACCGATAACATTTATCAAAGCTGCCTGAGTAGCTTGGGATTCCAGGAGATCAGACAAATTTTATGAAAGTCACATTATTTTGTAACCATATCAACACTGATGAATCCTGAAAAGTGAAAATCCATGATAATAGTAATTTTTTTTTTTTTAAAAAAGAAAAGAAAAAGGTCGTACCCAATAGAAAATAAATCCACATGCACCGTATGCTTTCTGGTGGTGGGCTGAGCAATCTTATTTATGCTCATGAAAACTGATAAAGACCAGCTTATCATGTAGAAGGAATAAAGATTTAACGGCTGCTTTATCACATAGATCCGATATATGCTTCGTATGAGGCAGACACAATTATAGCCCTAGGCCTAGCATGTGACATTTGATACTGGATCGTAATACACAATACTACGTATACTACGCCTGACAAAAAAAAAAAAAAAAAAAAAGAAAAAGGTCGTACCCAATAGAAAATAAATCCACATGCACCGTATGCTTTCTGGTGGTGGGCTGAGGAATCTTATTTATGCTCATGAAAACTGATAAAGACCAGCTTATCATGTAGAAGGAGTAAAGATTTAACGGCTGCTTTATCACAGCATAAA
>SKCR01034626.1:0-98785 GCA_019454045.1 Zanthoxylum bungeanum
ATAAATTTAAGATATTTTAAGTTGATTATTCTAAACTGATTTTTTTCCCTTTTCAATTAAAGGATTGTAACCTAAATAAAATGTGGCTGACTAGTCATTACGAAACTGTGAGGAGTTCAATCCAAGTCTGTGATGATCATCGGGTCTAGTAGAAAGATTATATCTCTTTGGACACATTTAAGATTGCATGTCTCCGAAATCTAGGATGGTCCAATTCTAAAGTCTACGATATTTAAGATCGACCAATCTCAATACTTAGGCCCTTAAAATTGTATTCTTAACATGAGCCGAATCTCATTCAAGCTATGTGCGGAGTGTCTCAAAGTCTATCCAGAATATGAATTTAACAAATTAATATATTGAGTACATGAGATGACAAGAACGGAAGGCGAATTCTGGTGATTCTAAGAGGGTTTTTTTTTTTTTTTTTTTTAGAATCGTTAGAAATCCTGTCACCAAATCATCAATTCTGGGCTTAAGCGGAGCAGATAAAACCTCTGGTTATCTCAGGTTTTTACAAGAAACGCACTCTCTAGATTCGAACCCAGAACCTCAAGATGAGATACTAAAACCTACACTATCAAATCATGTCCCTTAATGTTATAAGAGTTATTCTTTGCGATTTTCTCTAAGACTTTACTTGTGCATCCAGTGTATTCTTCTAGATAATGGGACCCATATATTGGGAGCGGGAGGTTTGCGTTGCTCTGTCAAGCCAGCCTCACGCGTTGCCCTCCACTGTAAGAGCCAAGAAGCCCAGGCCTTCGCTTGAGCCACATGGTTCAACTCTCGACTTGGTACGGGCGAGCCAGAAACCGCAAACCTCTGCCTAGCCTGATCAGCTAGAACGCTGTCCCACCACCTTTTTGTTGCCCCCACTCGGGTCACAAGCTAGCGCAATCCAGCGGGTGCACTTCTTGTAAGAGCCTGAGACAGCCGGTGGTTTTACCTGCGCCGCGGCCCAGAATGGGTGGTTTGGTGTCGGGGTTTCCATCGTTTCAAAAAAAAAAAAAAAAAAAAAAAAAAAAAAAGAAAAAAGAAAAAAGAAAAAAAAAGAAAAAAAAAGGGACCCATATATTAATCTCATGATAAAATCAAGCATTAGTCAAGATTTGATACCAACCTAAGCTTAGTTTACGGTCCTCTTGCAGTCTCTTGGAAAAATCTTAATTATAACGGTCCTACTCATTCATAAATATATTAACTATTTAACAATAATTGTTGTTGTCGGTGGAAGACTTTTCCAGGGATTTTTTTTCCCAGGATTTAATCATAATAAGCAAATGCCTTAAGAAATTAAAAGTTTTATATTATTTTTTTTAAAAAAAATAATTTATGATAAAGTAGTTATTAGATAATAATTTAAATATGAATTTTAATTACGATTGCTAGTAAGATATGCAATAAAAGTTTTAAATTAAAAATATGAATTTTAATTTGAAGTGACACCTATATTTTTTATTTCAATAAGAGATTATAATATGTTTTCTTATTATTAATAGGTTTATTCATTTAATTTTATAATTTAATAATAGTTAATTAAATTAATATATTTGTTTACTTTAATCGTATATTATATTTTTATATTATAATAGGTTTTTTTATGTTAATAATTTATCATTTTAATTTTATAATAAAAATAATTATATAGATATTTTAATTTTATAATTTAATAAAAAAATTAATTGAAGAGATTATGTTAGTTGTATATAATTTAATAGTTCTTTTTTTAAAATGATATTATAATATGTTTTCTTATTATAATAAATTTATTAATTTAATTTTATAATTTTAATATGAAATCGTCATGTGATATGTTGATGATGTTAAAAGATATTTAATTTATATATATATGAGATGACATAAAAAAATGGATAATGAGATAGATCATTCTAAACAGTGGCGGAGCCACTGAAGGACCATAATAGGTTTCTTTATTTAATTTTATAATTTAATAATAATTAATTAAATTAATATATATTTTTTTACTTTAATCGTATATTATGTTTTTATATTATAATAGGTTTTTTTATGTTAATAATTTATCATTTTAATTTTATAATTTTATAATAAAAATAATTATAGAGATATTTAATTTTATAATTTAATAAAAAAAAATAATTGAAGAGATTATGTTAGTTGTATATAATTTAATAATATTTTTTTTTAATATGATATTATAATATATTTTCTTATTATAATAAATTTATTAATTTAATTTTATAATTTTAATATGAAATCATCATGTGATATGTTGATGATGTTTAAAAAATATTTAATATATATATATATATGAGATGACATAAAAAAATGGATAATGAGATAGATCGTTCTAAACAGTGGCGGAGCCACTGAAGGACCAGTGGGGGCAGTTGCCCCCACTGGTCCCACTAGTTTTATATATATATATATATGCAAAAGTCTAAATTAATTTAAAAAAATTCCAATACACTTTTGTATCAATCTTATTTATTAAACATATCTAAAATAATTATATTTAATTTATATGTGTATAGATAATTGACTATTTTTCATTTTAAATCCACTCATTTATGTGGTTTTCCATTTGCAAAATAATATAAATTCCATTACATTTAAATAAAAATAACTATGTTTATACTTATTAGGTTTGGTTATTGATATTCTAATTTATTGATATATTTGTAGTGATTCTTTTACTAAAACACATTGTGTATAATTGTTATGTATAAAATATTCACATATTAATATAAATATAAATATAATTATAATTATTTTGTATATATTTTTTGTATATTTATTTTTTATTTATAGACGTTCAAAGCACAAATGTTTCGTTTTAACACTAGGCTTTTAATAATTTAATTAAAAAAGTGATTAAATCTATAATAAATTAGCGAAAATTTAGTATATAATATACTACATAAACTTAAAATGCATAATTTTAAAAATAATTTCTTACTTAAATTTTTAGGATAAATTGGTATTTTTAGAGATTATAGATAAAAATATAATTCTGAAAAATTTTGGGTTAATATATAAGTTTAGAAACTAAGGGCTATTTCATAATTTTCAAAAGTATAGGGATCATTTTATAATTTCAAAAATATGTATGAATTCATTTTATATTATTTTAGTAAGAAAATTTTTTTATCCCTAATTGAAATTTCTGGATACGCCACTGGTTCTAAATGTTTCATATGATAAGAATATTCTTATAATTTTCGGTACGTATTCCTCGAGACTTTTTTTCTGTGCATTTTACATTCATTTGGAAAATGAGTTTGCGTGACGAAGTAAAACGTCAAACACTGAAAGGACCTCCATATCAGAGTTCAATGAATTAAAAAAATAGCCGGATTTTGTATTAAGCTGAGTTTGTGTTCATCACTTATTTGATAACTTGATTTTTTTTTTTTTTTAATTTATGTGATCCCTATTTATTTATTGACGGTTGATTTAATATTAAATGCAAATTTAAATCGTAATAGAAATTAAAACTGTAGAATTTTCTCTAGAATGTATAAAATTTCCTGAGTTCTCACAGTAATAGCGCATAATCTGCCTCGTGCTGCGCTTCTTGATGAAAATTATTAGTTGACCTAGCTTGTGGAATAAGACTTTTCCTTGCATCCCCCATCGGCTCCCTTAATTTTAATTTGAGCTGCGAAGGTTTAATAAATTCTTGCAACATTTTTTTATGGTTGTTTATTGAAAAATATTGATGGTAGTTTTTCATCGCGATGGATATTTAGGTATTGAGGAGGGGCAGAATGAGGCTTATACTTGACTAAAATGAATGGTAAAGACTCAGGGGTTCAAGAAGACAGAAGAGGCCCGACCTCGTCGTACAAAGAAATTCTCCAATGGCAGAACACGTTGAGGACGAAGTAGGTTGTCATATCCACCCGACCTAGTGAAGAAATGGTGAAATAGTGTTCTAAGAGATTTTGTTAAAATCGACTCGATGTGGTCCGCCCATGTCAACCTGATCTGGTTGGTTGAGGAAGCTAGAAGCTTTGGCAAGCATCATTTGCCTCGGTATGCCGACCCGAGGAACGAAGATAGGATCACAGGCCGACCAATATTGAAGTTGTATGATGTATGCCTTAATTGGGAGTTTGGGCTTCTATAAGGCTAATTATGACAAAAGCGGGTCAACGATTGTTAGATAATGAAAGAAAGTCTTGAATTCACTCCGCTGAATTTACAATGGTAGGAGCCTTTATATAGGCTACCTAGAAAACCAAAATAGAAAATGAATTCTATAGTAATGAACAATAATAATGAATATAGGAAATCTGCATCTAATAGGGAAATATGAAATCCTAATTAAGGTAAAACTCTAAGTTTAGGAAACAATCCTAAACAATAGCAACTACTTTCCTAAAACATATCATAATATCTCAACAACGACCCACATTGGGAAAAGACCTTGCCAAACAAAACAATATCAGAACAGTTGAATCGCAGGATGTCATATTAACAAAGTGTGCAGCAATGGCTAAAAGGATGGAATGATGAGTCTCTATTGAAATGGGTGGTTGAGCCAGGTGTCAGTACGACTATTTGTTAAGTGGTTGGAGAAAATAAACATGGGGCGGCGAGGATGGCCTGGTGATGACGACTGACGTTATGTGCTGGTGAAACAATGGATTAAAGAGCCTATATAAAGAGGATTATGTCACAGATTTAATGGTTAGCAAACTTCACAGTCCACAAATTGTAAAAGTCGAGAGCTACAGAGCTAGTGATAGAGAGAAAAAGCTGGTCGGTTCCCGATCGCCTGAGAGAATTGTACCGGCTAGTTAAGACCCGTTCGATATTGTATTTTGTATTCCTCCCCTACTTGTAGCTCAGGTTGGTCTTGATCCCGAGCAGATAATAAAATAATTCTCTTTGCTCTCCTGGACGTAGGTTGAAGTCACTTTTCGCTGAATTACGTAAACTCTGTGTATTTCGTCTGTTCGATAAATTTACTTTTGGTTCTCTACTAAACAAAAAAATTCACTATTGAGAGAGATTTATTCGAGAGATTAATTCTCATATTCTGCTAAGAAGGAAAAACAAAAAGTAAACTAAAAAAAAAAATATAATAACTAACTTTTACTTTACACTTTACCGATAACAGTATTACCAAATTAATACCACCAGTCACCAACGTTATTTTGAATTTAAATTTTTTCATTTCACAATACTTATAGATTATCACTCTACCTAACGAGGGCTTAATCATCAACAAAAAGACATTAAATGGCAACAATCATATGTGCAACTCTTAAAACAGTCATCAGCATATATACTCATATAGTTATTTGAAAAATACAAATGACAAAAAACGAGTAATTTGTTTAGAAAATTATTCAACAGTCGTTTTCATCATGAGCTTTTCTAATTTAAGATAATCATATAGTTAGTTCTTTAATTAGTCCTAATATTTTTAAATTCTTCATAATTAGTCCAAACATTAATCATAAGTTGACTTTATTCATATCATTATTTTACTCATTTCTATTACAACATTAAATTTTTTAAAATATATATATTTTTTTAAAATACTGTCATGCATGAACTGTAGAAATTTAACTGTTCACATTTTTTTTTGGGTATATGTGTATATATATTATAAAGACTCACTTTTTTTGTAAGGACATTCTCATTTTTTAAATGATAGTTACATGACATTCATATTTTTTTTTTTAAATACATAAACTTTTTATAAGGACAGTTACTTTTTTTTTTATATAAAGTCAGTCACATTTTTTAATAAAGACAGTCACATTTTTATAGTAACCACTGTCACAGATTTTGTGAGCACAATCACATTTTCACATTTATATTATGTGAAATATGTCAATTTTGAGTTTTGACCTTGTGCAGATTACTTAATGAAAATTGTAGGAATGACTATTACTGTATGAGATATTTTTATAAATTATGATTTGTAGTTTGGATGAAGAAGAAATGAAAGTTTGAAAATGACTTATTGATTTCTTATAAATATAATGGTCAAATTTTTTTTTTTAAATCCTTTTTGGTCAAAATATATCAATCATATTACTTGTTTTAAAGCTTATGATCTATACATCAATAATATATAATTTTTTCCCTAAAATCTTTTTATTATTTTGGAGATATTTAATTTTAAATTTAAAGTTGAAAAGATAGCCTAATTTTTTTCTCCTAAAGTTATTCCCGGTTTTTTCAAATTTTATTTTTATTTTTTTGATATGTAATTATATTATTTATCTATGTCTATCTATGTTTTTTTTCTATGTGAATGCACTACATGGGAAGAATCATTTATACTTAAGTGATTTTGATTTTTTTTAATAATTCCCCCGATTGATTATTTATTTATTATTATTATTATTTTTAAATAGACGCGATTGTGTTAAGAGTTTACAAACATCATTATTCTTAAATTCTTTGTATTCATGTATTTTTATTTAACGTAAAATATCTGCCTTCTATGCATTGAATTTGAGTAGTCGATTTTCTTGACTAGACATCATGTAATTAAACCAAACATCATTAAATCATATAAAAATTTTCCAATGACATTTGGTCATGCAAAATTTCCAATGACATCACATGTAATCAAGGAGAAAGACTTGCGTAATACATGTATCCATTATATATATATAATTTGAAATTAATCAATAATAAAGAAGAGAAAATATCCCCAAGGGATGCGACTTGGTGGTGTAAGGTCTATGATCTCACATTAAGGTTCTGGGTTCAAATCCAGGGGGTGCGCTTCTTGTAAGAGCATGAGACAATTGATGGTTTTATCTGCCACTGCCCAAAATAGGTGGTTTGGTGGTGGAGTTTCCAAAAAAAAAAAGAGAAAAGTATTGATTAACAATATATATATATATATATATATATATATATATATATATATATATATTATATATATATATATTATGTATTCATTGAATGACATCATATAAAAATTTTCTCTCAAGCTAGAGTCACCACCCAACTATTATATAAACCCTCACAAGCACCACACAGAAACCACAAACTTAACAAATTGCAATTTTCATTAATCATCTTCCAAAATGAAGTTCTTCAAAACTCTCCCCATTTTCACTTTCCTTGTGGTTGCCCTTTCCATCCCCTTGGCTCACGCAGCCAAATTCGACATCACAAACAATTGCCCCTACACTGTCTGGGCCGGGGCTGTTCCCGGAGGCGGCAAGCAACTCGACAAGGGCCAAACATGGACCATCACCGCCAATCCAGGCACAACAGCAGCTCGCATTTGGGCTCGAACCAACTGCCAGTTCGATGCCTCCGGCAAAGGCAAGTGTGAGACCGGTGACTGCAACGGCCTCCTCGTCTGCCAGGGCTACGGTGCAGCACCTAATACGTTGGCGGAATACGCGTTGAAGCAATTCAATGACTTGGACTTCATTGACATGTCCAATATTGATGGTTTTAATGTTCCCATGGAGTTTAGCTCTGTGTCTCCTTCCTGCAACCGCGTGATCAAATGCACTGCTAACATTATCGGTGAGTGTCCGAATGAATTGAAGGTTCCTGGAGGATGTAACGGACCCTGCCCAGTTTTCAAGACCGAAGAACACTGTTGCAATTCTGGCAAATGTGGTCCTACAAATTTCTCCAGGTTTTTTAAAGAGAGGTGCCCTGATGTTTACAGTTACCCTAAGGATGATCAAACCAGCGTATTTACTTGCCCTAGTGGCACTAACTACAAGGTCGTCTTCTGCCCTTGAAGGATCCAATATTTTTCATCGCAAATGAGATGGCATTCATCCCGGAGAAAGTTAGATGGATTATTAAATAATTGAATGTCATCACCTACTAGCAAAGTTTAGTATTGATGATATAGACTCTCTATATCTCTTATAAATACAATAATTGATATCAATAAGGACCAAGGGTCTTCATAGTAGCTGGCACATGTTGTTATGTGCAAATTAATATGAACTGTTATATGTACTTGAGAGAAATAATGATATCTAAAGCCGAATAAATGAAAGGTTTTTTATTTTTATTTTATTCTTATTCTCTTAAGGGTAATTTCATATCTATATTAATATATAAAAATTGAAAAATCTACTTCCAAATTAACATGTCCATGCAGTTCCTTTATTTTTAAAGATGTCCAACTATACAAGTGGTGCCTTCAACATTGACATTAGCTATTAATTTTTTCGACAAATAAAAAATCCCTTTAATAAGATAAAAGTTTACCTATATTGGATCAAGCCAACTAAATAGTCTTCAATTTCATATTTTACTTGTGGATTTTGATTGCCCTTCCACGTCCACAATGGAAAATCAGTCTTTACTTTCAAATTAAATTCAAATTTTTTTTTTAATAAACCAAGAAACTCCTTTAATAAGTTGGATCAAGCTAACTGAGTAGTTTTTTTGTTAGTTCCATTTTTTTGTTGGCAATGTCCGTGACAAAGTGAGTTTAATTGTATTGTAATCTATCATGAAGATCTTTGTGCAATTGGACTGGTTTTGGGCTGTTGTGCATCAGACATGCGTTCATGGTGCGTTCGTTGCAGTGTTCAAACGATTGATATTTGTGATGCGTTCGTTATTTGGTTCGAACGTGTGGCGTTAGTGGCACGTTCTCCATTGAGTTCGAACGAGATCATTCCAGAGAGCAAACGTTCGAGTCACGTTCTTGTTGGGTTCGAACGATATCATTCTAGAGAGCATCAACAGGTCTTTCCAGTAGGCGCGCGTTCGAGGTACGTTCGAGTAACCGTTCGAACGCAACTGCGATCTGGACATGTTTTCACCTTAAAAAACCCTAGCTTTTCACCTTACCTATAAATACAACATGTAGCCGCCATGCTCAGTAGTTGAAACACATTTTCCTTGAGCCTAAATCTTTCAAAGCTTACAACTTCTTTTGAATCCACCATTGAAGACTCTTTATCTTCTTCTCTTCTTCATTAATGGTGAGATTCAATCTTTGATAAACCTTCAACACAACCAAACCCAAAATTCTCAATCCTTCAGAGTTCTTTAGGAGGAAGTTTGGTAGTCGGAGTTCCGGCGTCAGAGGTGATACTATCTACTCAGAGACTTCAAAGGTTCTGAAGAAAATCGTGGGTCGCGGGCTTGAGGAGTTGCCTTGAGTTCTTGCAGTATTGAGGTACTTGAGTCGGTGGAGTTGCCACCATAGGTCTTGACCATCGCTGTAAGTTTTTCTCTATATAGTGGATTGGGCTGGTAGCTGATATACCCATAGTGGTTTTTTACTCGCACGAGTTTTCCACTTCGTCACCAAAATCATTGTTTTAATTTTGTGTGATTGATATAATTTTTCCGTAATTTATTTTATTATTTTTATTGTGGTTGCTTGTTGAATCTCCATAGACACATTAATTAGGAATTGTCTTAATTAATAGTGATATATTCTGCATAGGGTCAAGACCTAGGCTAATCGTAAATTTTCATTTTCAATTTCATATTTTACTTACCGCTTCTACTTGCCTTTCGAGGCCCACAATGGAAAATCGGTCTTTACATTCAAATTCAGTTCAATTTTTTTGCTATTATATATATATATATATATATAATTCCCTTAATAAGTTAAGGTTTACCAATTCTGGAACAAGCCAAATGGGTAGTCTTCAATTCCATATTTTCCTTACCCATTCAGCTTTCCTTTCAACATCCATACAAACTATTTAGCTTGTTCATGTCAACTCCCTTCGTGCTGAGGATATCCCCTTATGCAAGTGGGTCTTTTCACATTCATTTCTATATAAGTCCGAGTCATTATTTTTTTGCTATTGAGTTTTTTTATTTGCAAAAAATTTCTTTGGTAAGTGAATAGTTTTTCAAAATTATTAAGCCAATCCATTTACACATTTGTTTCAATTTCAACACCCACAAAGCTAGATATGAATTTGAAGTCTTATTTAGATATTTGAAAAAAAAAATTAGCTGAATTTATATTTTTTAAATATGTTACCGAAATGTTACAATATTATTTTAAATTCCAATTAAGTGTCAAAAGAGCTAATATGCTACTCCACTCGAGAAGATTTCTTTTGATGTTGGTGTACCATCTATTAGGAATCTTCAAGTGAGTCATTCAGTATTTATCCAATAAATACCTACATATCTATATGAGTCCCTTTTAAGAATCATGGTTAACTGAGATGAGTCATTCGAACTATTCCAATTTACGACATGTACTAATCTCATGGGTTTACTAACCGACCATGAATGTAAACCTTGATTAGGAACTATTTTAAAAATGAATCATGTTGTAATGTTTCTTAGTGTCTGTTGTGATGATTTTGCAACTACATTATAACAACTCATTTATGAGATATTGACGTTTTTACCATTAAACAAAAGATTGAAATTACCTACTAGTAATAACGATAAACCGAATTCTATACCCAAGAGGTGGGGTGAATTGAGTTACGGCTAAAATATACGGATATAAATCTTTGCCGATTTTAAGCTCTTATACCAATTAATACTTAAGGTCAATTTTCTCTATTGTAATAAACAACCTACATGTAAGTTTCTAATATATTTAAGCATGTAATAAATTAAACTTGCAATATGTAAAGAGTGTAAGGATAGAGAAAACGACACCGAGATTTATAGTGATTCGGCCAATAATGCCTATGTCCACTCCCCCAAGCCGCGCTTGAAAATTTTCACTATGAACCGAGTTTTTGCCGTGGCTCACTCGCAACCAAGAGTTTTACGCAAGGTGCACTCTGAATTTTTACAATGAGTTTTATACGTAGGCTCACTCGAAACCCTTTACAATTACACAAACAATGAGATTTCACAAACCGCAAGTGTTTTGTATAAAGAAATTGTAAAGCACACTTGAGCACTCACAATGATAAAGAAGATTGTGTGAGTTGGTTACCCAAGTGATCTAAGTTCACTACAAAAATGTATGAAGGTGTAGTGTGTGTGAGCTTGATGTGTGAGTGTATGTGATTATGAAGGTTTATAAACACTCTTATTTTTGCTCTATGAGATGATATGAAAGTTGTGTATTATGTCTCATGTGTGGCAAAAATGAATTGGGGCTTCAATTTATAGTAAAAAGTAAGATAGCCCCAACAGATCCTTTTGAGACAAGTATGCCGGTCTCCAACAGATTTATTACCGTTTGAAGAACTAACCGTTAGACCGGTATGTACACCAATATGGACACTGGTATAATGACCGGTTTAGTTTATGCTGGTTCCAGTGTGTGTGAAATTGAAGAGCTTGATCGGTATGAAGATTGATTTAGGTCATGCCGGTTCCAATAAAGGAATTTTATGTTAGGCTCACCGGTATGAGACCGATATGGAGACTGGTTTGGTGTGTGTTGGTTCCAGTAGCCATGCAATCCATAAGTTCACCGGTATAGTGATCGGTATGGGACCGGTAAGGTCTGTGCCGGTTCCAGTGAGCATGCAAGACAGAACATCTCACTGGTATGGACACCAGTAAGGGACCGGTATGCCGGTCTCTGTACCAAAAATATAAAATATGAAGGTTTTAATTCATTTTGTACATGAACCTAATGCATCTAAGTGAATGTGCATGTTTCCTATGAGCTTAGATATTTGAATAAACAAATCACATTACAATTAGAGCCATAAGCTAAGACTTCACATAAAATCTTCGTTGTATGCAAGTCTTCACATTCTCCGCTCTTCACCATCGTGTGCTCCGACATCTTTTTGTATTGTCTCGCTTTTGTGCGTCGAAGACTTCACTATTGTTGCATCATCAAAATCCATTACGCGATTGAGTCGCTAACAAAGATTATATCAATGACAGTACTAAATTTTATTCAAAATAAAATATAAAAGTGTAATGTATTTACAATAAATACATTAAAAATTAGCGCGCCGAGCACCAACTCTAACAATACTGGTCTTTATAGATCGGTATACCGGTTTCAGGATAGAGAGTTAAGGCAGTCTTCACCTTCACTATATATTGAGCCCTAATTTTATTTTTGCTAGAGTTTTCACACATTCTAACATTTCTTTTAAGGCAAAAATAAAGAGGGAAGTAAATCTTTTTATTCATTTACTCTCTTCGTACTTAAAGCTCACACTTTTCACCTTCATACACATTTAGTGAGCTTGGAGTACTTGGGTTTAAAACTCACACTTAAATTTTCTTATCTTTTGTGAGTGCCCAAGGTGTGTTGGAATCTTTATTATTAAACATTTGTGATTGAGAAATCCCTTGTTGTGTAGATATACTCAAAAGGGTAATTTGTGTAAATGTTAAAGAGTGAACCTAAGTGACCATGAAAAACTCTTGCTTTGCGAGTGTGCCATGGAAAATATGGTGTAAAGTGTAGAATCACTTTTACATAGTGAAAAGCTTCAAGTGCGACTTGGGGGAGTGGGACGTAAGCAAAGAGTTGGCCGAACCACTATAAATCCAGTGTAATTTTCTCTATCCCTAAATTCCTTTTATTTATCGCAAATTATATTTTATATTTACATATTATTTAGTAACTTACATTTTGGTAATATATTGTGATTGAAAAAATTGATCATTGAGCTAAATTAGTAAAATTACTAACTCAGTAGTATATAATCGAAAAGATTTATAATTCCGTATAATTTGGACATTGCCCAATTCACCCCCTCTTCAGTATAGTACTTGTTGTTTGTGTGATTGTAGGAAATTTCATTCTTATCAACACATGGTGAATTAAACCATCATTCAGCTGATGCAAGTTTCCGATAACCGGCACCGGTTTTGGCCCCTGAGGCAACTTGGCCAGGGCCTTGGAATATTTCCAATATGTAACAAGCATCAGAAGAAGAGGAGAGAAGTTAAAAAGGAGAGGCAATGATGGCAATTCCATTGATGCTGCTGTTTTATTTCAAGTGTTGTGGATGCTGCTTGATGCTTATTTAGTCTTCATCCTTTAATTATATAGCAGTTTAAGGATGACGAAGAAATACAAATGGGTGCACTTCAGGAGTAAAGACAAATTGTATGAAGTCTAGTTTAGGAATTTTAGATTCAAATTATATATGCTCCCACAGTCCCACTTGTTCTTTGTCCATCTGTTGTTGTTTTAAACAGGCATTTGTATAAAGATTTGCTGAGTTAGAGATTTTTCCCGTGGATTTTAGATAAGAATTTATATATACTTAATTTTTAACGTTCATTACTATAAATACATGTGTTAACGAAGTAAATTGTAAAAAAAATTTAACACAACTCAATTCAACACTGGATCTAAATTTATTGTCATTTGAAAAAGTTTTGGAGTAGATAAAGTTGGTATAAATACAAAAAAAAAAAAAAAAAAAAATTGTAACTACAATTATTTAGTTTTTTTAAACAAGTAACCGTTCATGTTTTTTTTTTTTTTTTTCAAAAATTATAGTT
Source organism: Zanthoxylum bungeanum (assembly GCA_019454045.1). Taxonomy (NCBI): domain Eukaryota; kingdom Viridiplantae; phylum Streptophyta; class Magnoliopsida; order Sapindales; family Rutaceae; genus Zanthoxylum; species Zanthoxylum bungeanum. The sequence continues at coordinate 13,372 of SKCR01034626.1, forward strand.
ACATTTAATTGTTGGTTTAATTCGATTTTTTCAGTTTTTTTACAATAATAATAAAAATTAAATAATTAACAACATTCATTGAATCTAACAATTATTTAAATTTTGTACATTATAACTCTAATAATCATCACAACTACATCAATATAAGTATTTTTTTTTATGATATCTATTCATTATTTAGATATTTGAAAATGTAGGAAAATAAAAAAGAAACATAACCAAAATAAAAAATAAAAAAATTTCATGAAATTAATCATCACTAAATACTAAACAAATTAATACCGCAACAAATATAAAATATAGAATAACAAAATTAGATATTTTCTTTCTCTCCTTCTAATCATTCAGACAGGCCGGTGATGAGTGGTAATTATATCACTATTTCCCACTCGTTTAACCTAATATTTTGTATAGTTTCTCGAGTTTTATGAACGTTTTGATGTGTTTTTATTTATTTTACAGATAAAAATAATATTGGGACTTAATGGAATCAACACAGGGCTAAAACGATGAAATTCGGAGGAAAAAAGGTCCCAAACAAAAATTTAATATACGCGTCACGAAGTGCAGTCATAAATTCTAATTTTGCGCATGTTTGGTATTTTGGCCATAACTTTTTCATCCGATATCCGATTGAGCTAATTCAAATTGTAGATTAAAGAAAACTAAAAGATCTACAACTTTGAAATTTTAAATATTTTCGAATTCCGAAGTTTTCCATACCGAAATTAACGAATAATCCAATCTATTTTGTGTAAAAACTAAAGTCATTATCAAAAAAATAAAAAAAATGGAAAATGACAATTTACAATGTCAAACTTCCACAAAACATGCTTGCATGTTTGGTGGAGTATTTTTTGGAGTGTCTTGTGGCATGTTTAGTGGAGTGTTTGGTGGAGGATTTTGTGGAGTGTTTGGTGGAGCAATTGGTGGAAAAATTGGTGGAAGCCTTTAGATTTTCCTATAAATACCAAGCCATTTCATTTGTAATTCTCATATTTTTCTTAGGTTTTTGTAAGGAATTTAAGGATTGCATCTTGTTTGTATCTATTTCAGTATTTAATTTATGCATTTTAATTTCAGTAATAGTAGTAGTTTCTTTTTCTTCTATTTTCTTTTATGTTTAGTAGTTAGATTTCCGCTGGGGGAATGGTGAAGCTTTTATTATTTTAATTTAGATTAATCTCCCTTAATTATAATATGAAAATTATAATTCAAACTAAAAGGATTACCGCCTTGTTTGGGCCAAAATTGACTCTAAGGGCAAAAACGACATTACACCACAAGACTAGAAGCACATATGCAAACTGGGCCCACATACGAAGATATTACACAAAGGTCCAGGCCTGTTGAACATAAAGAAGATCAACGGGCGCCAGTTACCAACTTGAAGAAAGAATCTGCATTCATAAATACTACCATGAAGTCGACGGTTTCAGGGAGAAGACAAGATCATCAGTTACCGAGTATGGAACATCCGAATCAAAGCCTCATTAATAATAACTCCAACAGGCAGAAAAACAGAGGAGACCAATACCTATAAAAGAAGAAAGAAAGACACCATCAAGGGGATCGAAAAGAGACCACCCCAATTACAAAGTCGAAACTGATTCACAACCGCCCTCACGGCATACCACAGAAGGTTGAGGTACATAAAAGCCTTGACCAGTTTACTTTACGTTGATCAATACTATCACTAACTTGAGCGTCGGAGTGTCTACGGTTTCCACCACACCGGTGGGCAGTAAGCTCCTTATTCGTTCTATTTGTTTTGCAGGATTTACTCGCGCCCTACAAATTGATAATCTCGATTGTGGACCTTGGCCGAAATCAGAGTCTACAATTTGGCGCCCACCGTGGGACTGACGAGTGAATCGACAGGATTTAGAACGTCTCAACAAAGTAATCAACAATGGCGTCAAGCAACGAACATATCCCAGATCAACTAGCGGTACAAATTGCCATGCTCCAAGAACGACTCACAAACCTGGAAGAAGAAAATCTCACGATGCGAAATACCAACGAAAGTTTACAACAAAGGCTTGATCACCTATCATCCGACCCTCAGCATAATCCTCAAGGCCAAACTAGCGATAGGGATAACCGAAGTAGTCCAACTGCTCCACCCGTGTCAGATGAACCAAACAGCAACCACCCCCCAGCCACACTACATTCAGACCCTCTTGGTGATCAAGCCCATCAACTGGCCAATTCCATCAGAAGAGAAATGGTTGAATTCAAAGAAGCAGTTATGTCACGACTACCAGGGGTGAAACTCCCGATCAGGAAAAGCCGGGCCGGGACAATTTCAGATACCCCTTTCCATGAGTCAATTGTAGCAGTTGAGTTACCCAGGAAATTCAACCCACCTGAAATGAAGTTATATGATGGGACCATAGATCCAGACGACCACGTCATGCATTACAAATTCAAGATGATGTCGAACGGTTTGTCTCCGAACCAATGGGAGGCCGGAATGTGCAGGTGCTTCGGGGAAACTCTGGCGGGACCTGACTTGACATGGTTCATTAATCTTCCTTACAGGTCAATCAAATCATACCAAGAACTGGCGGACAAGTTCGTGCAACACTTCGCAAGTTCGTGCAGGATGGAAAAAACGACGGACGACCTTAACTCAGTACAACAGAGAAGAGGAGAAACATTACGGAGCTACGTGGCCCGGTTCAACCGTGAGAGAATAACCATACCGGACCTCCATCAGCCAACAGCAGTTGAAGCCTTCAGGAATGGACTCCTTTATGACAGCGGGCTCTACAAGAAGTTGACAAAATTCAGGTGCTACACAATGGACCAGGTCATGGCACGAGCCTAAGTAGAGATAAGGTGGGAAGAGGATAAAAGAAATAGGAGAAGAGTTGATGAAACAAATGCACAAGCAAACCGAAGGCCAGTTGCTTCCAGGCGACACGAAACAGACTACCCCCCCGAACCGAAGGAAGGGACCAAAGTAGGGGCGAGCGTCGACCCTTCTACAAAAATATGGACAGACGTCCACGGCCATATAAAAACAGGGAGGAGCTTCCGACAAGTAAGCCTCGACTTCCAGACTACAATTTCACAATTTCTCTGGGGGAATTGGTTTCGGTGTTGAAGAAATTAGGGAATGAAGTGAAATGGCCCCCAAGGGCAAGAGATAGTTCATCCAAAAAAGACACTAAGAAATGGTGTGAGTTCCACAGGGACTACGGTCATACGACGGCGGAATGTGTTGCCTTGAGACTAGAGGTTTTGGAACTGCTGAACAAAGGGTTTTGAAAGATCTGCTTACAGACAAGGGGAAGGCGACAATGACCCGAAAGGATGAAAGAGACAAACAAGGAGAAATTCCAATACCACCACCTCCGATTGATAACACTGTCAATGTCATTTCGGGGGGATCAGAAGTTAGTGGAGCTACTTATTCAGCTGCAAAAAGGCACTCGAGGGTATTGGCCACCAATGCCTCACACACCCTAATGTCTGTAGAGGGAATTACCACGGGTTTGGTAATTGGGTTCCCGGATGATGGAGACTCACAAGATCTAAACCCTCACCATGACGCTTTGGTCATTTCTCTTCAAGTGGCGAACTTCATGATCAGACGTGTGTTGGTCGACACGGGCTCCTCAGCTAACATTATCTTTGCCAGTGCTCTGACCGACATGGAACGGCATTGGATAACATCAATAGGCGTACGACAGTATTAATCGGTTTTAGCGGAGAACAAAAGTTGACTATGGGGGAAATACGACTCCCCGTTTATGTTGCAGGTGTTAATAAAATGACTACTTTCCTGGTATTGGACAGCCCATCGGCCTATAACTTGATTATGGGCAGACCTTGGATTCACGACATGAGGGCGGTCTCGTCTACCTATCATCATGGTAATTAAATTCCCAACTAAATGGGGATTCAGGAGGTAAAAGGGGATCAATTGGCGTCAAGGAGTTGCTACCAAACGACCTTGAAGGCTAAATCAGATCCGGCATAGCAATTACTGTCTGGACCTAGTGCGCCAGAGCCTACTCTACCGAATATTGAGAAGCTCGACGAGGTCCAGATTCATCCTCAATTCACGGAACACAAGGCTTTGGTTGGAGTGGGTCTGGGTCCAAAACTGCGAGCTGACCTGATAGAATTCTTGAAAAGACGGCACGACACGTTCGCATGGTCGCATGAGGATATGATAGGAATTGATCCGGATCTCATCATTCACGCACTGCATGTGGATCCGGACCACACCCCTGTCAGACAAAAAAGAAGGAAGTTTGCCCTAGAAAGAAACCGGATCATTGATGAAGAGGTGCAAAAGTTACTGCAGAACGGAGCGATTAAAGAAGTACAGTTTCCCGAGTGGCTTGCCAATGTTGTAGTAGTGAAAAAGAAGAATGGGAAGTGGAGGGTGTGCATCGACTTCACGGATCTGAACAGAGCCTGTCCAAAGGACTCGTTTCCTTTACCACATATTGATTCGATGGTGGATGCGACCGCAGGACACGAGTTATTAAGCTTCATGGACGCGTATTCAGGCTACAATCAGATCCTCATGCATCCTCAAGATCAAGAGAAACAGCTTTTGTTACAAATCGAGGAATATTCTGTACAAAGTCATGCCTTTTGGCTTGAAGAACGCAGGAGCAACATACCAGCGAATGGTTAACAGGATGTTCGACCAACAAATAGGGAAAACAATGGAAGTTTATATTGACGACATATTGGTGAAATCCATTGAATCAGAACAACATCTCAACCATCTGGAAGAAGCCTTCGACATCATGGACAGGTACGGAATGAAATTAAATCCTACTAAGTGTGCATTTGGTGTCGCTTCAGGAAAATTCTTGGGATACATAGTCACTCGACGAGGCATTGAAGCAAATCCAGACCAGATTAGATCAATCCTCGACATCCATTCCCCTTCCACCCCGAAGGATGTTATGCGACTAACTGGGCGGATAGCGGCATTAAACAGGTTCATTTCTAAATCAACCGACATGAGTTTTTTATTTTTCTCAGCTTTAAAAAAAGCAAGTAAATTCGAATGGACTCCTGCTTGTGAGGAAGCTCTGAAGCAGCTCAAACAATATTTATCTTCGCCGCCCCTATTATCAAAACCACTCGACTGTGAGAGGCTCTACCTTTATCTGGGAGTCTCGGAACACGCGGTCAGTGGAGTTTTAGTAAGAGAAGAAGCAGGGAGTCAACAACCAGTCTACTATATAAGCAAAGCACTGTTGGAGGCAGAGACACGCTACCCGCTGATGCAAAAATTGGTATTCGCACTGGTCACAGCTGCAAGGAAACTTAGACCCTATTTCCAAGGTCATGCCATCACAGTGTACACGACATATCCTCTGAGAAGCATTCTTCAAAACCTGAGTTATCTGGGAGATGATGAAGTGGGCAATTGAGTTGGGGGAACACGACATTGACTTTCAACCCAGGACGGCAATCAAATCCCAAGCCTTGGCAGATTTTGTGGCGATTTTGCTCCCGGAATGGTGGCGACACCTGACGCGGAAATCAATTCCATCCAGCCGACAAGAACTTGGAAATTGATGGTTGATGGTTCAAGTAACAAAAAGGGATGTGGACTCGGTATGGTAATCACTACTCCCTCTGGCGACGTTCTGCAGCAGGCAGTCAAATGCGGCTTCCGAGTAACCAATAATGAGGCCGAGTACGAAGCGTTGATTGCAGGATTATTATTGGCTAAGGAACTGGGAGGGAGGCGAAGGAGATAGAAGTAACGTCGGATTCTCAGCTGATAGTCAACCAGGTCGAGGGATCGTATCATGCAAGAGGTGAAGCAATGGCCTCTTACTTACAGAAGGTAAATGAACTACGAACGGCATTCGACGCATTCTCCATTAAAACAGATCCCAATAAGTGAAAATTCCCGGGCAGATGCACTGGCAACCCTCGGTTCGACTCTGGAGGGCGACAAACCCACAATACCCTATAGTATTTCTGAACTGGCCGGCAATTTGGAAGGAAGAGACGGATGTGGCCGCTATCGCTTCAGTCGACAGTTGGATGACACCGATCATTGAATACTTGCAGAACGGCGTACTTCCGGAAGACAAAGTGCTGGCAAGGAAGATACAGAGACAGTCTGCAAGGTACGTAGTATTCGAAGGCTAGCTGTTACGAAGATCCTTCTCGGGACCATACTTGAAATGCTTGACACACGACGAAGCCCAGCATGTGTTGTCTGAATAACATGAAGGGGAATGTGGGAACAACTCAGGTGGCAGGAGTCTGGCTCTCCGAGCCCACACGACAGGGTATTACTGGCCGACAATGAGACTCGACTCTGCAGAATTCACAAAGAAATGCGACAAGTGCCAGAGATTCGCACCGGTCCCTCATCTACCACCAGAGACGCTGAGCCCAATCCTGTCTCCATGGCCGTTCATGAAATGGGGCATGGACATTGTTGGAAAACTTCCAGTCGCTTCAGGCCAACGAGTCTACATGCTCGTAATGACAGATTATTATTCGAAGTGGATTGAAGCCGAAGCATTTGCTAGAATACGCGACAAGGAGGCTCAAACGTTGTATAGAAGAATATCATATGCCGGTACGGCATTCCAGAGAAATTGTGACCGACAATGGATCACAATTCATCAGCCATCACTTTCAAAATTTCTGCAGGAACTGGGGTATCAGACTAAATTACTCGACGCCGCGCTTTCCACAAGCAAACGGGCAAGCAGAGTCGTCCAATAAGACGATCTTGAACACATGATATGAAGAAGAGGTTGGAGAAAGCAAAGGGCGCATGGGCTGAAGAATTACCTGGAGTCTTGTGGTCGTACAGGACAACAGTAAGATCCTCAACCGGCGAAACTCCATTCTCATTAGCATTTGGGACGGAAGCTTGTAATTCCATCCGAAGAAGAGATCCCTTCACCACGATGCCAGTGGCTCGACAACGAAAGCAACCAACAACTGATGAATTTCAATCTCGACACGATTGATGAGAAAAGGGACACGGCTTTCATCCGACTGGACACATATCAACAAAGGGTGGCCATGTATTTCGACAAAAACGTTAGGACCAGGACATTCCGCGCTGGTGACTGGGTCCTACGAAGAGTGTTCCAGAGCACGAAAGAAGGTGGAGATGGGAAGTTGGGCCCTAATTGGGAAGGCCCTTATCAAATTGTTAGAGTTGTTGGGAAAGGAGCCTACAAGTTGGAAACCAAAGAGGGGAAACCAATCCGCAACAGCTGGAATGCGGTGCACCTTAAAAAATTTATCCGGTAATTTTGATGTTTTGCCAATTAGTTATTTACCAGTCTACTTTCAAGTTTTGTCATTCTGTCAGTAGAGAAATAAAATTTGTAGAAGTTGTTCGACAAATTGCAATAAAACTATCCAATAGATTCTTGTTCCATTCTTCACATTCGAAGTATAAAACCATTCGTCATTTCAATATACAAAATGATTCAAGTTATAACCTTGTTCCATCCTAGCAAATTCTAAGTACAAGTTTATCAGAAAATTCTAGGTAATTTCTGAACAATTCGACATCAATCGTCAGCTCCGTCTGCATCCGTCGTTGCTGGTTGGCTGGTTGGAACGTCTCCTTCACCCTCCACATCCACCGGTTCAGAATGGACAGCGGTTTGTGCCACATTTTCTTCTTACTTCTGTGTCCTTCTCAACTTCCATCATCGCTTCTACCTCGTTGGATTTAGCTCAGCCTCCTCCTTCCTCATCTCTACCTCTGTTCCTACTTCTACATCTTCTTCTTCTGTCGACGAGGAAATACAGCGGCGCGCCTTTCATACTCACTGATCCATTTCTCAGGCTTCCAGTCGACATGTTTTCCAGCAATGAATTCTTGCATCAAGTCGTATCTATTCTTCATCATGGAGTCGATTGCGATATCCTCCATTTGTTCCAACAGCAACTCGTTCTCCTTCTTCAAATTGTTGAAACCCTCATTGTAACCTTCAATTGCTAACTCGGCAGTTTCCTTTTCCAGCTTCAAGCTAGCCTTCACTTCCTTCAACTCCTTCTCGAGAACTTTCTCCTTTCTCTGCGAAGCGACCAGTCCAGACCTCAATACAGACGACTCCTTCTTCACTGCTGATAAACCATTCTCTAGCTCCTTGACCCTCTTTTGGTTGGATTCAGCATTTTTCCGCAAGAACAAGCTACATTCCAGGGCCTACGACATTCAAATCAGAGCACCATTCGACAAAAAAAAAATGAATTGAGGATACTCACTTGGTAGTTTAGAGCGATGGCTTTTTTCATGGCCTCCGCCGGCCCAATCTGTGCCAATATTACTTCATCCCCTTGGAGTAGAAGACCCTCAACGAATGAGTCGATGCTCGAAGGGTCTGAAATTGCCGTCGACTCCTTTGGAACTTTCAAAATAAGGGTATCAGAGTCCTCTTCAGTTTCCACCTCTGCGACAGACTTCCTTTTCTTCTCAGATGATATAATGTCTATCGACTTCCCTTTTTCTACGACACCCCCACTCGAAATCATCTCTTGATGTTGGGTGCCAGTTTCTCTTTCGACCTCTAATTCTCTCTTCTTCAGTTTCGTCGACTTTTTTCTGCTCTTCATTTTGTCGAGTGAAGCTACTGTGAATGGACCAGACATCATCTCCTCTGCGCATGAAAATTCCTCAATTTTTAAGGGCTCTCGATATTTTTTATTCACCCCATACAATTTTTGAATCGACCACCTACAGTTTATCACGGCCAAAACGTCGTTAGAGAGGGCCAGAACTTTACCTTTGCGCTGATAGATTTCCTTCCACAATGGAGTCGCCCTTAATCTCTTCTCCTCTAGGATGGCCTTGCAGTTCCTTAAGTCGTCTGGCAAAGATAGAATTGCTTCGACGTTTGAGGGGGAGCGAACAGTTGAGAGGAATGATTTGTTTCGAAGAGGATCTGCAACGACAAACCCTTGGTTATTCAAAAACAAAACCACAGTTATAACCTATAACTTAGAAAAGAACATCACTCACTCGACAAACACCAAAACTCTGGGATTCGACCAGCCCCAGTCAAACCAAATATACCCTCACCCCTTGCGAAGAAGTAGTAGGACTGCCAGTTTCCCCTATCATTAGTCGGCAATCCAATGACTAGAGGCTTCTTTCTTTGTCGAAGGATCATTGTATATCTCCCTTTCTCTTTCAGATGCTCCTTTATGTAATATGTCTCTAGAACATCATTTACCTCGAAGAGTACACCCAACTCGAATGCTAAGCACTCAATCGACAATAGAATCCTCCATGCGTTTGGCATCAATTGAGACGGAGCAATTTCAAAATGGTTCAACACTTCCCAGACCAATCTGGGGATTGGAAACCTCAATCCTACTTTAAACGGACGAACGTAGAAACCTATCCACCCTGGGACCTTGTAATCAATTCTCTCAGTCGACGAAGGCACTCGGAGTTCTAGAGACTCAGGAAATCTATACATACAACTGAGTTCCCTCAGCATTTTCCCAGTCATACGACTAGCAGGATTCCTGGATAATAAGTTGGTAGGCTCACTGGTGCAAGGAAAGTCACTCGGCTCCTCAATTGCAGGAATTGATCTTAGAGGTATTGCCTCAGTAGGAGTCTCCCGAGGAGACATGGCCAGGGTAACTACACCTTTCTCAATCAGTTTCTCGTACGACCAGTCTTTGTACGTTACCTCCTCCTCAGTTTCACTCGATGATTCGACATAACTATCTATCTTGACTCCCAAGCTGCCTAAAGACTCTCCACTCGACATTTTCCAAACAACAAGCATATAAACAATTAAACTCTCTAGTAATCTACCCTTTGAAGATCAAAAACCACAAACACGATTCTTAAGCTAAACACACTAACCCAAAGATCAAACAGCCAGAGTAACCTAAGAACAGCTTGAATATTGCAATGAATGCTTAAAAGAATTGAAGAACAAGAGGAAGTTAGTGAAGAATACCTTGAGAAACACTTGAGAGCTCTCCTTACTCGACTTCCCAAATGAGGAAAAGTGAAACGCCCATACCCCTTTTATACACCCATACTCAATTTGGCGCCAATATTCCCGCCAAAAACTCCTCGTAATCCGCGATAGGGTTTGCATTAATAACAGTTGAACTGGATCAAAGTATTACGGCATGGAGAACGTCGAACTGGGGACATCCCCCAGATGACTCATGTCGAGTCAGATTTGAGTTATACAATTCACTCGTCTCTTACGACTCTGTCGAGTGAAATCACTCCTGAACCACATCAAGGTTCAGTCGACAGGGGACATCCCCCAGGTGACTCATGTCGAGATATATCTGAGTTATGGTATTGACTCGTCCCTTACGACAGTGTCGAGTGAAATTATTCCTGAACCACATCAAGGTTCAGTCGACAGGGGACATCCCCCAGGTGACTCATGTCGAGTTATATCTGAGTTATGGTATTCACTTGTCCTTTACGACAGTGTCGAGTGAAATCATTCCTGAACCACATCAAGGTTCAGTCGACAGGGGACATCCCCCAAGTGACTCATGTCGAGTTTCATCTTAGTTATGGAGTTCACTCGTCCCTCACGACAGTGTCGAGTGAAATCCTTCCTGAACCACGTCAAGGTTCAGTCGACAGGGGACATCCCCCAAGTGACTCATGTCGAGTTTCATCTTAGTTATGGAGTTCACTCGTCCCTCACGACAGTGTTGAGTGAAATCCTTCCTGAACCACGTCAAGGTTCAGTCGACAGGGGACATCCCCCAAGTGACTCATGTCGAGTTTCATCTTAGTTATGGAGTTCACTCGTCCCTCACGACAGTGTCAAGTGAAATCCTTCCTGAACCACGTCAAGGTTCAGTCGACAGGGGACATCCCCCAAGTGACTCATGTCGAGTTTCATCTTAGTTATGGAGTTCACTCGTCCCTCACGACAGTGTCGAGTGAAATCCTTCCTGAACCACGTCAAGGTTCAGTCGACATGGGACATCCCCCAGGTGACTCATGTCGAGTTATATCTAAGTTATGGTATTCACTTGTCCTTTACGACATGTCGAGTGAAATCATTCCTGAACCACGTCAAGGTTCAGTCGACAAGGGACATCCCCCAAGTGACTCATGTCGAGTTTCATCTTAGTTATGGAGTTCACTCGTCCCTCACGACAGTGTCGAGTGAAATCCTTCCTGAACCACGTCAAGGTTCAGTCGACAGGGGACATCCCCCAGGTGACTCATGTCGAGTTATATCTAAGTTATGGTATTCACTTGTCCTTTACGACAATGTCGAGTGAAATCATTCCTGAACCACGTCAAGGTTCAGTCGACAGGGGACATCCCCCAAGTGACTCATGTCGAGTTTCGTCTTAGTTATGGAATTCACTCGTCCTCACGACAGTGTCGAGTGAAATCCTTCCTGAACCACGTCAAGGTTCAGTCGACAGGGGACATCCCCCAGGTGACTCATGTCGAGTTATATCTAAGTTATGGTATTCACTTGTCCTTTACGACAGTGTCGAGTGAAATCACTCCTGAACCACATCAAGGTTCAGTCGACAGGGGACATCCCCCAAGTGACTCATGTCGAGTTTCATCTTAGTTATGGAATTCACTCGTCCCTTACGACAGCTTCGAGTGAAATTATTCCTGAACCACCTCAATGTTCAGTCGACAGGGGACATCCCCCAAGTGACTCATGGCGAGTCAGATCTGAGCTACGGAAATTACTCGTCCCATACGACAGTATCGAATGAAATCACTCCTGAACCACCTCAAGGTTCAGTCGACAGGGGACATCCCCCAAGTGACTCATGTCGAGTCAGATCTGAGTTACAGAAATTACTCGTCCCATACGACAAAGTCGAGTGAAATCACTCCTGAACCATCTCAAGGTTCAATCAACAGGGGACATCCCTGGATGACTCACGTCGAGTCAAATTGGAGCAAAGACATTCGCTATTCCCATACAACAGTGTCGAGTTAGTTCATCCAGAGACTTCCTACGGGCCATGTCAAGACAAAGAGTATCCCCAATTTATATGACATGTAAATGGCTATATATGGACTTTCACTATCTGTGTATCACGCTTGATAAGGATCAATCGCACTATGAGACTTGGTTCAAACATCCGGAGCCACCCATTGGGTCCATGCGACATGCCGAATGAGATTCTTTCTAAAAGCAATCCGGTTCGCTCAGCATAGGACACTCCCTTACAGGCTATAAACGAAAGCAAGGAAGACTTATTTTTGGAACATACAAAAGTACTCTCCAAGCCTAAAGACTTCCAGGCTTAGAGAGTAGGGGACAAACTGTTTGGGCCAAAATTGACTCTAAGGGCAAAAACGACATTACACCACAAGACTAGAAGCCCATCTGCAAACTGGGCCCACATACGAAGATATTACACAAAGGTCCAGGCCTGTTGAACATAAAGAAGATCAACGGGCGCCAGTTACCAACTTGAAGAAAGAATCTGCATTCATAAATACTACCATGAAGTCGACGGTTTCAGGGAGAAGACAAGATCATCAGTTACCGAGTATGGAACATCCGAATCAAAGCCTCATTAATAATAACTCCAACGGGCAGAAAAACAGAGGAGACCAATACCTATAAAAGAAGAAAGAAAGACACCATCAAGGGGATCGAAAAGAGACCACCCCAATTACAAAGTCGAAACTGATTCACAACCGCCCTCACGGCATACCACAGAAGGTTGAGGTACATAAAAGCCTTGACCAGTTTACTTTACGTTGATCAATACTATCACTAACTTGAGCGTCGGAGTGTCTACGGTTTCCACCACACCGGTGGGCAGTAAGCTCCTTATTCGTTCTATTTGTTTTGCAGGATTTACTCGCGCCCTACAAATTGATAATCTCGATTGTGGACCTTGGCCGAAATCAGAGTCTACACGCCTTAATGGCCGGTTTTATTTATTTGACATAATCTGACACCGCCTATATGGCCGGTCTTTAGGTGACAGATAATTATCGCCTATATGGCTGGTTTATGGACAAATAATGATACCGCCTTTATGGCTGGTTGGACTTAATAAAAATTTGAATAATGAGGATACCGCCTATATGGTCGGTCGGTAATATCACGGATAAATTCTGTATTATAATAAGAGAGATTTCTAAACTATAAATAGTAAAGGTGGATCCCCCAACCCCCAGTATTTTATTTTTATTCTAGGGAAGTGATGAAACACAATATTCATATGCTTAATAATTGATTTAATTATATAGTGGGTATTTCTTTAGTTTGTTTATTGAATCTTAATCTTAATGCTTCATGTTGCCTGATCACCAATAAGATTGATGTGGTAAACTTAAAATGAACTTGGAAAAGAGACTTTAGGTTTCAGCCTTAGATTCAATAGCTCACGATCTTCTTTGATGATAGATAACCCTTTAATAGATTTCCTTACAAGATAGAAATATACCTGTCGGGCGGGGGTAACCATAATTGGAACTTGAACTTAATGAATTCAGGTAACTTGATTAACATAGGAATATGATTAATTGGGTTATTTTGGGTTTTTGCATCTGACCATCGGAAGAGGCTTTTGCATATCTTCGCGTTCCAGGTTAGCAAACTAATTTATTACACATATATAAGAGAATCAATTCATCATTAGAATAATATTGTGTGGAATCACAACCCTAGATTTTTGTGTCTTTTGTTTATTTTTCCTTTGTATTTTCTTTTGTGTCTTTATTTATTTATTTAGCAAATCCACATTCAACCAACCAAAAGCAATCAATACCTTCTCCCTTTAATTAGATACCTGTAAATAAATAGTATCAATAATTAATAACAACAGTAGAAATTAAGTCCTCGTGGGATCGATATTTTTATACTACTTGAACGATACGTGCGCTTGCGTTATACGTGTGTGATTACGCCGGTCAAGTTTTTGGCGCCGTTTTCGATGACTTACTTGTTCTTCTCGAAAAAACCAGGAGGTTGTACGGTGCGGTGGTGCCCGTTCCTTATGTTCACAGCGAAGAAAAAGAAAAAAAGACCGCGGTTGAGCTTCGAGACCACGGAGTTGGGCGGATCACAAAAAAGTTCTCAGAAGAGAAGGAGAAATTGCAAAAAAAAAATGGAACAGTAAAAACCTCGCTTTCTTATAGTCATGACTGGGACGCTCATCACCGTCGGATCTGAAGGAAGAACCCGGATGAAGGGCATGTGTCAACGACAAAAGAGCACTCCCGAGTTAAAACGGACGGCTGAGATCGCCCCGCTGTAAGGACTCCTCTCCACGGTCGATTCGTTCCCTTTTCTGGCGGGAACCCGGCGGATGTTTGACAAGTGTCGAAACTAAAAGAAACCCTAAAAAATTGATTTGATGGGCATTTAAGCGGATGTGACTATTGCGTGTCTCAAGACAAAGCGCTGGAAAAGAGGCAACAAAACATTTCTCGACCTCAGACCAACCCCCAAATGGAGCAAAACTGTTATGTAGTTCCCGGCACCAACTAGCACACTTGTTGGAACCGAGAACTAGGGGACAGATGTTGATGGTGTTTTCAGGCACTACAACATTTAAGACAGTACGACAAGGACAAAGGGTAATTCTCTGACTGGATGAGATCATATAGCCGACCCGACCACAACATGTGAAGACCGACCACTTTGGTCCGGATGACCGATCACTATAAAGGTCGGCAGAAACACTCTCAGCATAAAAGATTGTCATGACCGACCTCATGAAGACCGACCATATAGCGAGCCGTGTTCAAGATGACAACACCCCATTCATTGCGGATAAGATAAGCAAATTATCCTACTCTCACAAGGAGAAGAAGTCAGAATCCAAGAAGGAATAAGAAAAGAGAAGGCAGTACTAGACCAGTAATCCTTACAAGAAGAGAAGATTGAGTTCAAATAGGATTTCTTGTGCAAATAGGAGTCTGATTTCTGTATTATTATAAATAGGAGGGTAGAGCATATGTAAAAGGCATCTAAAAAAATCATCACCAAAGTTAGTGATCAGAATCATCAAGCTCTGATTTGTAAAAGCAAAGAAGAGACCCGAGGAGTGTATTTGAGTAATAAAAAGTACCACCCTGTTCTTGTCCGTGGACGTAGGTCGGATCCCAAAATCCGCCGAACCACGTTAAATCTCCTTGTTGATTGGTGTGTTTATCTGTCTCTCGCTAAATTTACTTTTGGTCCCCATAACCAAACAAATTCACCGTTGAAGGAGGATTACCTCGGAGGTGATATTCCCATATTACCCCGAGACCAAAATCAGCTGTCAACACATGTAAATAAATATTATCAATAATTAATAACAACAGTAGAAATTAAGTACCCGTGGGATCGATATTTTTATATTACTTGAACGATACGTTCGCTTGCGTTATACGCGTGTGATTACGCCGGTCAGCCGGCTAAGATGAAGCTTTTCAGCTTTTTAACTTTCATTTAATTTCATAATAGTGTTTATGAAATATCAATCACTTTTTAGCTTTCATTTCCTAACACCACCACAACATTATACAAAACGCCTTAATCTTGTTAACTCAAAAATATGTCCAAGGTATCTTCCTAATTATCAGCTTTGATATTATTATTCTCCATCTTATGATATGTGAGAATATTTTCAAGATTCTTATCCATCTTCTAATGAAGTTTCAATAATTTACCCTTCATCGGCCCCAATTAAGACACCAGAGATTATAAAAGAATAAATTTATTTCCAAATGCATTTGATTGTATATAATATTATAAAAAAGTGTTAAAGTTTATATATGATGTGTTAATACAATGGGTAGAATAAAAAGACGCGTGAAAATATATTTTTAAAGTATTAATTATCCCTATTATTTTATTACAAGGCTAAGGTAATATATTTTTAAGTTGAATAGGCGGAGCCAGTGCCGGATGGCGTTGACTTCCGTCAAAACCCCTCATACTCCGACGACGGACTATCTCTTCTTTCATACTTTCACGAACTAAACTTCCTGTAAAGCAAAGACCAAAAAATAAAATAAAACTGCAAGGAGAGTATCAAATAACCTAATGATAAAATAAAAATTACTTGAGTTGTGTTGTATTGTGATCATTTTCATCATCACCTTGGATAGCTGAGAAATTCAAAATTCTTGTTTTTGTTATTACCGAATGCCGTGATAACATTGCTAAAACGATATAAGCCACCACAAGTAAAGTCCAGCAAGCATCACACATCCAGCAAGTTGTAATCATCAAACCAGATAATTACAAACTACTTTCGGTGCTCCAACAGTCCAGCCATGCATCTTCATGCATGCACACCAAGTCAGCCAACTTGGCCAGTGAGCAGATAGTTGGCAAAAACGTGTGCACTGTAGCACACGTTTTTGCCCTATAAATTGGAGCTCAAACCAGTGTTGATAGCATCCCAAAGAGAGAAATACAGAGAGTGTTAAGTGAGGTTTTTCATTTTCAAGTTTTTGTAATACTTGTGTATATATATTCTTGTGAGTAATAGAAGTAATTCAGTTTTTCCTCAAAACACTCCAAGAGTGATCGATGAATCACAACAAGTGGTATCATGAGTTTCGGTTGTTCTTTGGGATCGTAAAACCGATTAACAGAGCTTCCGTTTGGAAAACCGGTTCCGACGAAAGTTGTCAAAAATCCAATTTGAGGGTACCATCAGAAAGTTCACGGAGAGACGAGCTCGGTGGTATTTTCCGGCGACCGATTCGACGTCCCGTTTTCTTTCACGCGCCGCACGCGCCTTCCAGTGCACTGCCCACGCACCTTCACGCACCCCACGTGCCATTGCAAGGTTGAAGACGATTACGTGGTCGCCACGTCAGCGCCACATCACCGACACGTCATCACCCCTACCACATCAGCGAACCACATCAGCAAAGCCGGTCCCACTTGCCACGTCAGCACTACCACATCATCTGCCACGTCAGCAAAGCCGGTCCCACTTGCTACTCAGTTCTCTTCCTGATACTGGGAGACTCTGGTGGTTACTCTCAGCAACTCAACTCCAGAAGGCAAACTTACCATACCTATGGTAAAGGATGCCCTGTCAAATGAAGAAGCCAGAAGAAAAGACGTGGGCTCAAATCAAACAGAAGCCATTGTCTCGGAGCAACAAGGAAGACAACAGAAGAAACATCAAGGTGGGAGAAGAGGCAGAAGCAAAAGCAGGGACATACAAGTGCTTCCATTGTGGCATAGAAGGCCACTTGAAGAAAAATTACCGGAAACTGCAACGGGAGCATGGACGAGGCAATAACCAGCCGAAGAAAAATGACGTGGAGACACTAGTAGTTACTACGGTGGATGTAGCTATATGCTCCGGCCAGGAAGAAGCATGCCTTCACATCGCAACTCAGGATGTCGAGTGGGTGGTAGATACTGCAACATCCTACCACGTCACTCCTCACATGGATTTCTTCACAACATACAAAGCATGAGACTTTGGAGCAGTGAGGATGGGGAATACCAGTTCTTCTCATATAGTAGGAATTGGTGAAATACAGTTGCGGACAAATGCAGGGTATACAATAACCCTGAAGGAGGTTAGACATGTTCCAGAACTTTGGCTCAACTTACTCTCGGGGGTAGCCCTTGACAAACAGGGCCATGCTAGCCACTTCAGCAACGTCACTTGGAGGATGATAAAAGGTGCCATGTTCATCGCCCGAGGACATATCTGTGGAACCTTGTACAAGACTCATGTGAAGATATGTGCAGAAAGCCTCAATATAGCTGAACGTGAGGCTTCTCAGAATCTGTGGCACTAGAGACTCGGTCACATGAGTGAAATGGGGTTGTCTACCTTGACAAAGAAAGATCTAATCACCGTCTCCAAAAATGCTGCTTTGGATCCTTGCAACCACTGTCTATTCGGTATGCAACACATAGTCTCTTTCAATTTCTCTTATACAAAGAAATCAGAGTTACTCAGTCTGGTGTACTCTGATGTATGTGGTCCCTTGGAGGTAAACTCACTAGGCGGTAATAAATATTTTCTGACTTTTATTGACGATGCTTCTTGGAAAGTATGGGTGTATTTTCTGAAAACAAAGGATCGGGTCCTGGACTATTTCAAACTGTTTCATGCCATGGTCGAGCATGAAACATGGAAGAAACTGAAGTGCCTTCGCACAAAAAATGGAGGCGAATACACTTCCAGAGAGTTCGATGCCTACTGCGGAAGCCAGACATTCGACACGAGATGACTGTTCCACGCACCCCACAACACAATGGTGTCGCTGAAAGGATGAACCGCACCATTATGGAGAAATTCAGAAGCATGATCAGTATGGCTAAGATGCCAAAGCCATTCTAGGGAGAAGCTGTTCGTGCCGCCTGCTACCTGATCAACAGATCACCATATGTACCATTGAATTTCGAGATTCTGGAGAAAGTGTGGTCTGGTAAGAATCCCTCATATTCTCACCTCGGAATATTCGAATGTTTAGCATTTGCACATGTATCCAAGGAGCTCAGACAGAAGCTCGATGTAAAGACTACTCAATGCATCTTCATAGGTTATGGAGACGAAGAATTTGGATACAGGCTATGAGACCCGAAGGAAAGAAAGGTCAGCAGAAGCATGGATGTAGTGTTTCTTGAAGACCAGACAATAGAAGACATTGAAAAACCCAAGATGCCTTCTAAAACCAGTCCCAACAATGCTGATGCAAATCCAGACACAACCCCAGAACCAACACTAGTGGCCACAGATGATGATGAGGTATAAGACATACCAGAAGCAGAACTAGAGGAGGAATGATGTATTGAGCAGAAGGTGCTGCAGCCTGCTTCATCAGAGGCTTCAAGGTCATCCACATATCCATATGACAACAGACAGCAAGAACCTCCATTACGAAGATCTGAGCGAGGCCGGATTCCATCAGCCAGATACTCAGGATCAGAATACATTCTGCTTACTGACGAGGGGGAGCCAGAAACCTTCAACGAAGCTGTATCTCATAAAGACAAAGATAAATGGCTGCACGCAATGCATGATGAGATGAAATCTCTGCAGAAGACAACACTTATGAGATAGTCAAGCTCCCACATGGAATGAAGGCACTGAAGAACAAATGAATGTTCAAGCTCAAGAAAGATGACAGTGGAAAAGTGGTGAAACATAAAGCTCGGCCAGTGGTCAAAGGATTCCTACAGAAAAAGGGAATTGACTTTGATGAGATCTTTTCACCAGTGGTAAAAATGGCTTCAATCAGAGTTATCCTAGGATTGGTCGCCAGATTGAACTTGGAGCTTGAACATATGGATGTCAAAACAACATTTCTTCATGGTGATCTGAATGAAGAAATCTACATGGAGCATCCAGAAGGGTTCAAGGTTTCAGGAAAAGAAAACCTTATTTACAAGCTGAAAAAGAGCTTGTACGGGCTCAAGCAAGCACCGAGGCAATGGTACAAGAAGTTCGACTCATTCATGGTGGGTCAAGGCTACAAAAGAACTGCAGCAGATCAATGTGTATACATTCAAAGATTTCCAGATGGAAATTTCGTTGCTCTTCTACTGTATGTAGATGACATGTTGATTGTTGGACAAGAAACAGCGAAGATCAGCCAGCTGAAGAATGAACTCTCCAAGGCTTTCGATATGAAAGACTTAGGACCAGCTCAACAGATTTTGGGAATGGAGATTGTTCGTGACAGACAGAACAAGAAGTTATGGCTTTCACATGAGAGGTATATTGAACGGGTAATCAGAAGGTTTGATATACAGAAAGCCAAATGTAGGCATTGCATTTTCGCATGTGAAACCCGATGATGAGTCTCAGTTGGAGGCACTACCTTTTTAGCTAAGGATATTGCGGGAAACGGAGGTCGGAAGGGGAAATTCAGAATAAGTACGTCATCAAGTTCATTTCACAAGCTCACTGTCTTCATTAGTGCTGCGTTCTTTACTTCGTTCGAACGTCAGGCAGATTGCGGACGTTCGTGTAGCGTTTGAATTGGCGTTCGAACGGCGTCGGTGTTTTTGGTTTTGCTGCTAGCCTCGCACCCCAGCCCAATTAGCTCCCCAAAGCCCATAAAACACATCCCAATTTAATTAAATTAAACATTAAATATTAAATAAAATATTTAAACCATTTACCAATTAAACAAAACATAAAATATAATCATACATAATAAAGATAAATAAAATATATTAACTTCCTAACCAAACAAATCACATACTAAATTAAAAAGATGTCATGTCTAATTAAAATCAATCATAACAAATTAAATATTTTGCATTCCTAATCTAGCCAAATTTTATCCCCCATCAAATCCCTTACTTTCCTTGTCTAACACCAAAATCATATCTCTCTTTAATGCCAAAATCCCTTCCTTGTGAGACAAGGTGAAGCCCTAGCCCTTCTCTATATAAACAACCCCTAACCAAGACATGCACTCCGCTAGCTCATACAGATAACTCACAAAAAATCACAACACAAAGAGCCTTAGCCACCCACGGCAATAGCAACAAGAAGAACATAAACAATTCCCTTCATCTCCTCCACTCCATAACCGAAAAACTCCTCCATGCAGTAGCCCTCCATCACCAAAAATATACCCCCAAACACACCCCTAAACAGCCCTTGAAGCACGCCTGGACAACAGCTCAAACCACTCCTAAAACGGTCCCTAAAATCCCTTAAAACAGTAACATAACTGCACCTATAACCCTTGAAATAACCACACAAAACTACACTAAAAAAACACTCGAAACAGTTCGTTGAGACGTCAAAACAGGTGACCTGAACAGTGAGTAGCAAAGTAGAGACCGAACAGCAGCAGAATGGAGACCGAACGACAAGCAAAACAGCAAGACAGTGAGCTAGGACGCTAAACCAGTGAACCAGAGACGTTGAGGAGCTGTACCCTTTCCGACGTCCGCGAAACGCAAGCCCGAAAGTTGGCAAAAAGGTTAGACCTGAGGGTACTTTCCACACTCATCTTTATTTGATTTTTGCTATTTATCTTGACTGTATTATTTGTTGAATCTTGTGTGTGTATGATGCGTGTTGTGGGTATTAGATGAATGAAAAAGTGTCGTCTATTGCGGTATATAGGATGGAAACCCAGACGTAAATTCTGTAGCCGAATCCGAATGGACGGTAGTGCAGTCTGTACTTGGGATATAACTCCACGTACCGCTTGAATAAACGGCACCTCCTTTTGTTTCATGTTGCTTTGATTTATTTATTTATTTTTCGTCATTTGAATTCTGCATGTTGCTTATTTATGTATGATTCAATCGAGCGCATGGGCTTAGTAAGTGGAATGAAAGATCCCCTATGGGGAGGGGTTAAAGCCCTTTACCACGATGTTTCGCCGTGGCGATTGATGTGTGTTCGGTTGAATGCAAAATACGTTCAATCGGGCATACTACGTTTGGTATTATTGATTTTAATTCTTTGTATGAATGATTCAATCGAGCGCATGGACTTAGTAAGTGAAATAAAAGATCCCCTATTGGGAGGGATTAAAGCCCTTTACCACGATGCTTCGCCGCGCCGGTTGATGTGTGTTCGGTTGACTGTAAGATGCGTTTGATCGGATATACTGAGCTTGACATTGTTGTCTTTATTCTTTGTGTTACATGCATCGGGTCTGGTTCCGTTCGAACGCATTCTCGAATGCTACACGAACGCGAACCTTCTGTTTACCGTTCGAACACGTTTTCAAACGCTATGCGAACACACACGCACTTCCTTAGTCTCATCATGCATCAGATCTGGTTCCGTTCGAACGCGTTCTCGAACGCTATACGAACGCGAACCTTCTGTTTACCGTTCGAACGCGTTTCAGAACGCTACATGAATGCGTGTCTTCTGTCTGGTCTCGTTCGAACTCGTTATCAAACGTCATACGAACACGAACCTTCTGTTTACCGTTCGAACGCGTTTACGAACGCTACACGAACGCGAAAACACACTGAACTGAGACATATTCATCACATGCCATGTATAATTGTTTCTTAGGTGATTTTTTATGAAACCCCATATAGTCATTCTTATCTTTGTGCACATCATAATGAAAAGCATGTTTATTCCATTGGTTGCGTCATTTGCCTTAGTCTTGATTTAACGCATTACGATTCATATACCTATGTCATGATGACTTTGGAGTATTATTTCTTGTGGTATATCGGATGGAAACCCAGACATAAATTCCGTAGCCGATTCCGAATGGACGGTAGTGCGATCTGTACTTGGGATACAATTCCACGTATCACTTGGAAAAGCGCTCACATGTATGTTTGTATGGTTAGTATGTATGCTTGTGTTTTTCGTGAACATGATATGCTAAATGAAGTTGTATGTTCGTTGTTACTTTGAGGTATTTTCAAGCATGTAATCTTAGATGTGAGATATATGTGAATTTAGGTGTAAGTTTTATTTATGCAGTGAATGTGAATTAGAAGCATGATACTCTTGGAAACAAGTGCTACTTAAGCCTGATTAAATTATTACATAAATCCTATCATTACAAGTGGCATGAGTAAGGGACCATTCCGAACCCAACGGTTGAGGTTTTCCCTTGCGAGGGGTGAGTGCGGCCTTAAATCTCATTTCTCGGTTCACACCGGGTTCACTCCGGGTGGCGGCTACTCCATTATTCTCCAGTTTAGTCCCCCGTGGCTACTCCGTACTCCCGACCGGGCCGCGAGCCCGAGACGCATGCGTCGCCCAGTTTTCTGTGTTCCCACACCAAACCAGTCAGCGTTCCGCTAGCGCACCATTTCAAACTGAGCAAGAGTTCATGCCCCTCATCCAAGAAAGAGATAGAGGAAATGTCAGTAATACCATATTCTTCAGCTGTTGGGAGCCTAATGTATGCAATGGTATGTACCAGGCCAGATATTGCACACGCAGTGGGTGTAGTGAGCCATTTCCTCTCTAACCCTGGAAAGCAACACTGGGAGGCAGTCAAATGGATTCTCAGGTACCTCAATGGTACAACGAAGTTTCGTCTGTGTTACGGGGGAGCTGATCCGATTTTGGAAGGCTATACAGATTCAGATATGGCGGGAGATCTTGATGGTAGGAAATCTATATCAGGATTCATATACACTTTTGCAGGGGGCTGTGTCATGGCAGTCAAGATTGCTGAGGTGTATTGCATTATCCACAACAGAGGCTGAGTACATCGCTATAGCTGAGGCAGGAAAAAAATGTTGTGGCTAAAACGTTTTCTCCAAGAGTTAGGGATTAAACAGACAGATTACAAGATACATTGTGATAGTCAGAGTTCTCTGGACTTGAACAAGAACTCAATGTATCATTCCCGGACGAAACACATTGATATTCGCTATCACTGGATACGCGAGGTGATGGATCAACAACTGCTGAGACTAGTGAAGATCCATACAGATGAGAATCCAGCCGACATGTTAACGAAAGTGGTTACCCGAGATAAGTTAGAGTTGTGCAGAGACATAACCAGGATAGTTGTCAGATGATGATTGTTTCAGATGCTGCTGGAGGGGGAGAATTGTAAAGTCCAGCAAGCATCACACATCCAGCAAGCTGTAATCATCAAACCAGATGATTACAAACTACTTTCGGTGCTCCAGCAGTCCAGCCATGCATCTTCATGCATGCACACCAAGTCAGCCAACTTGGCCAGTGAGCAGATAGCTGGCAAAAACGTGTGCCCTATAAATTGGAGCTCAAACCAGTGTTGATAGCATCCCAAAGAGAGAAATACAGAGAGTGTTAAGTGAGGTTTTTCATTTTCAAGTTTTTGTAATACTTGTCTATATCTATTCTTGTGAGTAATAGAAGTAATTCGGTTTTTCCTCAAAACACTCTAAGAGTGATCGGTGAATCACAACAACCCCTCTTCGTTAAGGGTACCTTCATCTTCATCTTCATTTTGTTAACGTATAAGTCTCTTCTATTTCCACATAAATAGACAGAAAACTTTTGGGCAAGACGGTCTCAATACGCCGGTCAACTGAGCCGTGTATCGTACTCTGCATTTGCACACGATATTCAAAATATATGACATATATGACTTCTTTTGATTTTAGGAAAGTTCCGCCCCTGTATATGTGGATCACACCAAATTTTCTTTGGCAATGAAAATGATGCTTGCACAATTACATTAATTTCAAAATTATTATATAATTTCAGTTCGGGATGTTTTTACCTAAGGTTTAACTACATCGTTAATCTCATCCTCATGAATGAACCCAAAATTATGTGACTATTCAATGGCATTATGAATGAACCCAAAATTCTTTTTCATCATCGAGTTGGAATGTTGGATGGCTTAAATAAAGGAGTATCTTTATAATTACTTATAAAAAGTGGTGGCAAGGGATACAAATCAGCGATTTGAGTTTGGGACCTTGAGTAATATCTTTATAAGAGTCCGAGACAGCACCGATTTATCCACCATCGATGACCCGGTATGGATGACGTACAATTTTCCCGATATTCCAAAATAAAAACTTATAAAATGTGAAAATGATACTCAACAATCCTATAAATTATAATAACGATATTTTAGTTTTTATAATTTTAGAATTACAAGCTTTAGTTCGTAAGGTTTTAGAAAACACAAATTTCAATCCCCGTCTTTAAATACCTTACATAATACTATATGTGCAAATGAATTTAGAAGTCTCTATTTATGAAATTGCCAAGAATTCCTGGGAAATTCTAGTTCATGAAGAAACCTTGTCTGTTAAGAACTCTAAATTTCTAACTCTTACTATAAGATTTGAAGTTACTCTTATGAAAGAAAATGAAACTGTTAATGAATTATATGTTGAGATTAACGATGTACTTAAAACCTAGGTAAAAACATCTGGTGAATATTGTTAATCTAAAGGACTTTTGTGATTATGAGAATCAACAGCATAGAATTCATTAACAGTTTGAAATTAATGATGAAACTTGAGACTAACGATGTAGTTAAAACTTAGGTAAAAACATCCCGTGAATGAACTGAAATTGTAGGATTACTTTGAAATTAATGTAATTGTGCTAGCATCATTTTCATTGCCAAAGAAAATTTTGTGTGATTGAAAGATCCACATAAACTTCTTTTAGGTCATACTTTGCTTTCTTAGAATTAAAATCCCGTTGCCTACATTTGAATATCGTGTGCAAATGCAGAGTACGATACACGGCTCAGTTGACCGACGTATTGAGACCGTCTTGCCCAAAACTTATCTGTCTATTTATGTGGAAGTGGAAGAGACTTATACGTTAACAAAATGAAGATGAAGATGAAGATGAAGATGAAGATGAAGATGAAGGTACCCTTGACTTTGCTTGTGGTGGCTTATATCGTTTTAGCAATGTTATCATGGCCTTTGGTAATAACAGAAGCAAGAATTTTGAATTTCTCAGCTATCCAAGGTGATGAAAATTTTAATTTACAACTCAAACTGTACTTTCATCAAAGCTTCATATTCTCCTTGCATTTTATTTTAGGGAGAATGATTTCTAAATCCCTAATATTTTTTATAATTATCCATTAGGTCGTTACTATTTAGGTTTGGAAGAAAGTTCTGAATCTCGATTGGATTTCGGGATCATGTATCGAACAATACGAGATTTAGGATGAAAAATCGTATAAAATAAAAATTTCAATTCTGGATGATTCTTCGTCCTTATTGACATCTATACTAATCTTCTAACAATAATATTACATAACGCAATATTGATCATTAACTGCTAGAATAATAGTGACCTGATGGATAATTATGAAAAAAATTGGAGATCTAAATGAATAGTTATGAAAATAATTAGAGACGGAAAAGGACATTTCTTCTTTATTTATTTATTTATTTATTTATTGTCTTTGTCTTGATCTTGAAATATTACAGAAAATTTAGTACGTGAAAGTATGAAAGAAGGGCTGGACCGTAGGATTCTGAAGATGGTTCCCGGCAGCAATACTCCTCCTCCTCCAACAATGGCTTCGTCTCCTCATTCGTTTTTATATGACTAAGAATACTGGTCCTTACAATATTCTAAGAGCCAAATATATTTATGGTAATTTAATCATATTTACAATATGAATTTCGGCCCTTGTCAAATAATAATCTTAGATCCGCCACTTGTCTCAATCTCAATATGCATATAAGGTACTTCAATTTTTTCTTTCATTTTTTTTAATTATCAATTGTTATTATCCATTTATTTCAAATTAAATGTATGTAGCAATATTTTACTGATTGGACTGATGTGTAATGTCCCATATCCATCGCAGCCACTTCATATCGAATAAAAATTCTTGGGTGGAAAGTCATCTATACACATAAAATTTAGATTCTGTGTTAGAATTTTTTATTTAATTTTTTTATAATCTTATATATATCATGTGTATATATAACAATGGATGATTGAGATTCAATTAATTATAAATTCTTATCTAATAATTATCCATCATAATTTATAAAAATCTCAACATAAAACTTATCTTAATACCGAATTTAGATTTATATATACAAATAATGTACTCGTCATCTATATGTCCATCTAATAAAATTTCAATGCATATAATTTCATTTATAGTTAATTTGATTGTTACAATAGAGATGTAGTCATAGTCTAAATTGAATTTTAACTCCTTATTTACTACAATTCAAATTTAGATGGTCAGTCAAAAAGGTTGCTTCAAAACTATTTGGTCAAGCCTTGATGCAGCATTTGGAATATAACAAACACTGTTACTGCTAAGATATTTCCGGCATTAATGAAAATTACCCACTCCTCTTTGCCTTTCCTTTTTATTTTCCCACATGTCCACTCAGTAATATAAAAGAGACGACATTCTGAAAAAAAAAAAAAAAAAAAAAAAAAAAAAAAAAAAATTGAAAGTTTTCAAATTTTTGCATAAGATGTAGTCAACATTTATTTAATATCTCAATATCCCATGAACGGTTGATCCAATATTTATCACAAACTCGGCTTAGTACAACATCCTAATTCAATATGTAACCCTAAAATCACACGGCTTAGACCCACTAAAAAGAAAACATAACCCACTTCTATTATACAAAATTATAGAAAAATCAAGGTGGGTAGTCATAGATATAAAGCTAGTAACAAGCATTTACTTGTAATTTGGTTAATTGAACCAAAATGATGATCGAGATTGCAAAGAAGCAAAAGTACATATTGTCGAAATGAAGCATACTAAAATTAAGGAAGCTGCAAAGAAATGCACCTTTGATAGCTGCGAATTCGGGAATTCTTGCTTCTATTAACAGAGGCCATGAAATATATTTTCCTTTGATTATACAGGCAACAAGCAAAGCATTCCTGTGGCCTGCATGCCTTGCTATGATTTTATATTTTCCTTTTGAATTTTGATCGACGACTGAGAGGTAAGAAATTTCAAATTCCAACATTGACTCATCCAAGTCAAAGAAAAGAAAATGAACTATTAATTTCACAAGTATATTTGTTAAATTCATTTTCCTGAGCTACTATGTGGATTCTTTGAATCTTTACTACGATAGATATATTCAACAAAGTGTAGGAAATTCTTCAATAAGGGTAATTCTGTCTTTTGAATTGAATTGGGTGCTTGTGAGGGGTACAACCCTTTGGGGGGTTGCACCCCATCCCAAAGGGTGCCCTATTGGCACCCTTCCATGCCTTATATAAGAAGGCTTGATATCCAAAATACAAAGACAAAAAGATATCCGATTTTTGCTAAGGAAGAGACATTGTTTTCCTTTGTTTTTTGAGAGAGTTTCACCATATTCCTAGTTCATACACTTGTTAAGAGTGCTCCTTGAACAAGAAGATTCCAAGTAATCCTGAGAGAACGTTGGCAAAACGAATCCGTAAAGCACCAGTGACGGAGCCAATAAGTTCTTAAGGACAGAGATCATCTCGACTTGGACAATTCTGTGATCTCCATTTTCTGGTTTGTTTTAATGGTTTTTCTGGTTTTAGGGTTTCATGCATCTAGATCTACTTTTGTTTTTGATCTGTTTGATTGCAAGTTATATTAATGTTTGATGACACATATTTTACAACAATCTTAAGAACTTATTGCTATAGTGTTATTAGATAGTAATTCGCATGTTAGGGTTTGTATGTTTTCTGTAAAATACGAACTGTGCATGAAAAACCCGTAGGGCGTTCGAACGCCCGACGCACGCGAAGGCAAAAAATTTGAACATTCGTAAGAACGTTCGAACGCATCTTCAAATGCAACTCGAACGCAAGCCTTCTACCTTAGAACGTTCGAACGCGTCCTAAACGCAACTCGAACGCAAACTCTCTGGAATCATTCCGTTCGAACGCGTTCACGAACACTATACGAACGTGAACTCTCTTGGAATCAATCCGTTTGAACGCGTTATCAAACGCTACTCGAACGTGAACTCTCTGGAAAACACATCGTTCGAACGCGTTATCAACGCAACACGAACGCACTCACATTGGACAGTCTCGTTCGAACGTAGATACGAACGTGACACTAACGATTTTGTCCTGGAAGTATCATAATTTGCAAACTTTAATTAATATTAACTTGGTTAGTCATATACTGTAAACACATTAATCTTGGTAGTATAGATTTAAGTTATTATTAAGTTGATCAATTATCACAAGCATACATATAGTGATAAAGTTGAAATTGATTGGTTGTTGCATAATTGGTTGAGAATTTAAAGTGTAATTTTGCACAAGTAATTCCATCCAATCTTGATTGACATTTATATATCTACACTTATCGTATTAATTGTGCTATTGGAAAATTGAAATATTGAGTTTGAATTGCTAAGAGGTTCTAGAGAAAAGTAGTTAAAGGATATTCCTTTATTTACTTTTCATAAGAAATCTTGGTTGGAAATTCAAGGACTTGTGTTTATTGGTACTACTGTACAATATAACAACAAGTGGATATTTGGTATATCACTTGAGACAAGATCATTTGTTGGTCGTTGTACAATTTGTCTTTTGAAGACATATTGAACTCTGTTTGTTTCCAGTTACATATGGTTAGCGGAAACATCACAGTACCGGTCTCTCATGGAGAAAAACCGGAGAAGTTTGGTAAGGCAAACTTCAAACAGTGGCAGAGCCAAAATGATGTTCTACCTGACAACTCTCCAGTTGGCTAAATTCCTCAAAAATCCTCCGGGTCCTTGAATCTGAATTGGCCAAGGAAGAGCGAGCAGAACAAACTTGGATGTCTGGGAACTTCTATGCTACCAAGAACTACCTTTTGGGTGGTCTTGACAATACCCTGTACAATGTGTACCAAGGCATGACTTCTGCGGATGGTTCTCTGGGAATCTCTCGAGAAGAAGTACAAAACCGAAGATGCCGGACAAAGAATTTGTCGTGGGTAGGTTCCTGGACTACAAGATGGTAGTTCAAGGACGGTGATGTCTCAGTTGGGTGAACAACAATAGATCATTCATGAAATACTGGATGAAGGAATGAAACTCTGTGAGACGTTTCAAGTTGCCACCATAATTGAAAAGTTGCCTCCATCATGGAAGAACTTCAGGAGCTATCTGCAACACAGAAGAAGCAGATGAGCCTTGAAGACCTTGGAGTTCGATTGAGAATCGAACATGACAACATGATGTCCGAGAAGGCCAACTACAAGACTATGGAGTCTAAGGCCAACATTTTTGAGGATGTAAAGGGTAGCAAGAAAAGAAAGAACAGTGAAGCTGATTCTT
Source organism: Zanthoxylum bungeanum (assembly GCA_019454045.1). NCBI lineage: Eukaryota > Viridiplantae > Streptophyta > Magnoliopsida > Sapindales > Rutaceae > Zanthoxylum > Zanthoxylum bungeanum. The sequence continues at coordinate 43,011 of SKCR01034626.1, forward strand.
CCCAAAGCGAACAAGAAGTTCAATGAGAAGTGCTACAACTATGAAAAGAGCGGTCATATGACAAAGGACTGCAGAAACAAGATATCTCAGGACAATGGCAAAAATAATGAGGCCTATGTTGCTGAAGATGAACAGTTAACTGATGAGATTTCAGAAATGAACCTCTCAGCAGTGGTAACTGAAGCCAGGTGGTTGGGAATCCGAGAGAATGATGGGTAGACTCTGGGGCTACTCGTCATATCTGTGCTGATAGCAAGATATTTTCCTCGTATCAGAAAGGTCGATGGCGGCGATCATCTGACAATGGGAAACTCGTCTACCTCTAGAAGTGGTTGGACAAGGCACAGTAGTTCTGAAATGAATATCCGGAACGGAGCTTACATATAAGAATGTTTGCATGTTCCAGGTATTCGGAAGAACTCGGTCTCGGGTTTGTATTTGTTTCTGACAAGATTGTATTGACCAGAAATGATGTCTATGTAGAAAATGATACCTCGCTGAGGGTCTTTTCAATGACTGTCAATTGTGCTATTAATAAGCTGAAACTTCTGCTTATATTATTGAGTCACAAAATGTATGGCATGGGAGGTTAAGACATGTTAATTATGATACATTAATTAACATGGACCTTATACCTAAATTTGCATTGATAGCCAACATGAGTGTGAGGCATGTGTTGAAGCAAAAAATACATAGAACATCATAGAACGAAGTTCTGAACCCTTGGAACTTGTACACATTGACGTATGTGACATGAATTTTGTGCAAACAAGAGGCGGTAAAAATTACTTTGTCACTTTTTTATATCGATGAAAGCACAAGATTCAGTTAAGTGTATTTGCTGAGGAGCATAGCTGAAGCTATTGAGAGCTTTATACACTGAGAGCGAAGTTGAAAATCAACTTGGCAAGAAAATCAAAAGAATCAGGAGTGATAGAGGTGGTGAATACGTTTCACCATTCGGTGAATATTGTTCTGTGCACGGAATTATTCACGAAACCACTGCTCCTTATTCTCCTCAACAGAACATAATTGCGGAGCGCAAAAACCGAACGTTGAAGGAAATGATGAATGCCATGTTGACAAGTTCGGGTCTGCCCCAGAACTTGTGGGGGGAAGCTTTGCTTTCCGCGAACTACATTCTGAACAAGCTTCCTCACAGAAGACTAGACAAGACACCATATGAATTATGGAAAGGATTCGTACCTTCCTACAAATACCTCAAATTGAGGGGTGTCTTGCCAAAGTAATGGTTCCTAAACCTAAGAAGGTTAAAATAGGACCCAAAACTGTTGACTGTATATTCTTCGGATATGCTTGCAACAGTAGTGCGTATCGATTCTTGGTACACAAGAATGAGATTCCTGACATCAATCCAAATGTGATGATTGAGTCAAGGAATGCAATATTTTTTGAAGAGACATTTCCTTGTAGGGAAAGACAAAGAAGAGAGTCTCTCAAAAGAACTGTTGAACTGTCAATGACAGTGATCAGATTGACCAAGAGTCAAATTAACATGGAAATGTTGAGGCAAATGAACCTAGACGTCGTCTAAGTCATTTGGACCCGATTTTCTGACATACTGGTTAGAAAATGAGCCTCGAAGATATGAGAAAGCTATGTCTTCTACGGAGACACCTCTGTGGAAAGAGGCTACGAACAATGAGATTGATTCAATCCTACAGAACCATACTTGGGAGTTGGTTGATCTTCCACCAGGTTGTAAGCCACTGGGCTACAAATGGAAGATGAAAAAGATGGATCAATAGATAAGTACAAGGCGAGGTTTGTCATAAAAGATTATAGACAGAAAGAAGGCCTTGTTTACTTTGACACATATCCACCAGTGATTCGTATCACATCAGTAGAATGCTTATAGCCATAGCAATTATATTTGGTCTTGAAATACATCAAAAATGATGTAAAGACGTCATTCTTGAATGGTGAATTGGCTGAAGAGACTTACATGGAACAACCAGAAGGGTTTAATGTTCCTGGATAAGAACAGAAGGTGTGCAAACTTGTAAAATCCTTGTACGGATTAAAACAAGCACCTAGACAATGACATGAGAACATTGACAAAGAGATGTTGTCAAGTGGGTTTAAAACCGATGAGTGTGATAAGTGTATATACACCAAATCAACTCAAGAATGATATGTCATTGTATGTCTCTATGTAGACGATATGCTGATAATTGGTAATAATCATGAATTGATTCAGTTTACCAAGACAGTGTTAACCAGTAAATTTGATATGAAAGATTTGGGAGTAGCTAACCTAACTTTTCCTCTATCAAAGAATACTGGCTTAAGCATATCGCAATTAGAGTATTCAAGGATCATCGGAAGTCTGATGTATCTCACGAATTGCACACGAAGTGATATCGCTCAAGCTGTGAATAGGCTTAGCAGATATACTAGCAATCCAGGACATAACCACTGGAAAAGCCATAGTAAGTGTTTTTGAGGTATAAGAAACTTCAAAATATGGGCTACATTACGAGAGATATCCTGCTGTTCTAGAGGGATACAGCGATGCTGGATATCTGATATAGTGGATTCCAAATCTACGGTTGGATTTATTTTCACACTTGGTAATGCAGCCGTGTGATGGAAATCCTCGAGGCAAACATGTGTTGCCCGGTCTACTATGAAATCAGAGTTCATAGCATTAGACAAAACAGCGGAAGAAGCAGAATGGCTTAGAAACTTCCTGGAGGATATTCCTAGTTGGGCCAAACCGGTGCCAACGATTAGCATACATTGTGAAAGCCTATCGGCTATTGGGAGAGCCCAAAACACAATGTATAATGGTAAGTCTCGACACATACGTCGGAGACACAATACCATAGGTCAACTGTTCTCAAGTAGCATAATATCGATCGATTATGTTGAGTCGAAGGAAACCTAGCGGATCCACTAACTAAAGGTTTACCTCGAGAGCAAGTTGAGAAGTCATCGAGGGGAATGGGCTTGAAGCCTATAATCTAAGAATTGTCACTGTGGAAACCCAACCTAGTTGACTGGAGATCCCAAGATCTAGGTTCAAAAGGGACAACAGAAACTTTGTGCAATTCAAAACAAGCACTGAAGAGTTTCGTACTCTTTCCCATTCCGATAATGACGCTGAGTGTGTCTGTCATTGGTTAGGATAAGCTAAGGCTTTTAATGATCACTATATTAAGAGATGAGTCCTAATGGGGGTAAAGACAGATTACCTCTTCATAGCAGATCACCTATTTCAAGTAAGAAGTGAGGCCGCTTCCATGGGAACCTTTAAAGGCGGGTTACCCTAAAGTGCTTGATGAATCCAGGACCATTGTTCAGGGCCAAAATGAACACAACCGTAGAACGGGAAAATGGTCGAATTAAAGCTGTGTGTTGGCAATTGTCTTGGTTTACACCAACGGCAGAACAGTTCAAGACTATGGGTCACTGGTTTGCCAAGTAAATCCGATTGTCACTCACTAGGAAAGGTTCAAGGCGAAAGCTACCTATTTCGATGCAGCTTTAGTTCATGGTAACTCTCTCAAATGTCTCCGTGAATATTTGAAGAATTGTGGGGGATTGTAGGAAATTCTTCAATAAGGGTAATTCTGTCTTTTGGATTGAATTGGGTGCTTGTGAGGGGTACAACCCTTTGGGGGGTTGCACCCCATCCCAAAGGGTGCCCTATTGGCACCCTTCCATGCCTTATATAAGAAGGCTTGATATCCAAAATACAAAGACAAAAAGATATCCGATTTTTGCTAAGGAAGAGACATTGTTTTCCTTTGTTTTTTGAGAGAGTTTCACCATATTCCTAGTTCATACACTTGTTAAGGAGTGCTCCTTGAACAAGAAGAGTCCAAGTAATCCTGGGAGAACGTTGGCAAAACGAATCCGTAAAGCACCCGTGACGGAGCCAATAAGTTCTTAAGGACAGAGATCATCTCGACTTGGACAATTCTGTGATCTCCATTTTCTGGTTTGTTTTAATGGTTTTCTGGTTTTAGGGTTTCATGCATCTAGATCTACTTTTGTTGTTTTGATCTGTTTGATTGCAAGTTATATTACTGTTTGATGACACATATTTTACAACAAAAAGCACTAATAATTTTGATGGACTTTCAACGATTCAAATGAAAAAGAGACTCTCACTAATGAATTTTATTTGATCCATACTAGTATATATTGTCACGAACTCCTCTCTGGAGTGGGCCTAATCCTAGAAAGAGGTTCACAGACTTCTTTAGCTCGAACCAGGGCCGGTCCTGAATTTTTGAGTGTCCGGTGCGAAAGCTCAAAATGCTCCATTTTTTTTATTACGAAAGCATATGTTTAAAAAAATAATATTTAACGAGGGCTGGAACCCAGTCGAAGCTTGGGGGCTAGGCTCTCATGCCCAAATTATATTACTTGAGAAAATATACAAAGGGGGAACATAGTACCTAAACCCCGACAATAAAAAATACAATCATATACAACCATTTCTAGCAAGGCCCCTTGAAATTTCAACCTTTAATAAATTTCAACCATTTTTGCATTAAGACCATCCCAAATTCTTGGATCATAAATGTTTAAATGGAATGTAGGTTCTGGAGATTCAATATTTTCCTCTACACCAATATGATCATTGTAGACAACAGAACCTGGGCGACGCCGTTCCTAGGCTCGCGGCCTAGTTGGGAAGTACTAAATAACATGGAGTCGCCACCCGGTGTGAACCGGGACAAAGATTTAAGGCCGCACTCACCCCTCGCAAGGGAAGACCTCAAACTGTTGGGTTCGGAATGGTCCCTTACTCATGATACTTGTAATGAAAGGATTTATATGATAATTCAATCAGGCTTAAATAACACTTATTTCCAAGAATATCATGCTTCTAAATTCCCATATGCAAAATAAAACTTACGCACACATTTCACATATATCGCACATCTAACATTGCATGCTAAAAAGTAGCAACGAACATATAACTTCATTCAGCATATCATATTCAAGAAAAACACAATCATACATAATAACAGCACAAGCATACATGTGAGCACTTTTCCAAGTGATACGTGGAATTGTGTCCCAAGTGCAGACCGCATTACCATCCATTCGGAATCGGCTACGAAATTTATGTCTGGGTTTCCATCCGATATATCACAAGGAATAATACTCCAAAGTCATCATGGCATAGGTATATGAATAGCAATGCATTAAATCAAGACTAAGAATGACTATGTGTGGTTCCATAAAAAATCACCTAAGAAACAGTTATACATGGCATGTGATGGATATGTCTCAGTTCAGTACGTCCACGTTCGTGTAGCATTCGTAAACGCGTTCGAACGGAGATGAAGCAGAATGGTCGCGTTCGTATGGCGTTTGATAACGCGTTCGAACGGAAATGAAACAGAATGCTCACGTTCGTATGGCGTTTGTTAACGCGTTCGAACGGAAATGAAACAGAATGCTCACGTTCGTATGGCGTTTGTTAACGCGTTCGAACAGAAATAAGACCTGATGCATGACAAGGCAAAATACATGCGCGTTCGAGTTGCGTTCGTAAACGCGTTCGAACGGGAACAGACCTAATGCATGAAATGGGACGCAATACATAAACGACAAAACAAAGGGGCGCGGCGAAGTACTGCCGTAAAGGTGGCCTTTTGGGGCTCTTGATCTCTCAAAGAGAGGACCTTTAGACCAACATACTAAGCCCATGCGCTCGACTGAATCATGCATACAAAGAATTAAAAGCAATAATATTAAACATAGTGTGCCCGATTGAACGTATCTCGTATCCAACCGAACAAACATCAACCGGCGCGGCAAAACATCGTGGTAAAGGGCTATAGCCCCTCCCCGTAGGGGAACTCACATCACACTTACTAAGCCCATGCGCTCGATTGAATCATGCATACAGAAATAAAGACAATCATATCAAACTAAGTGTGTCCGATTGAACGTATTTTGCATTCAACCGAACACACATCAATCGGTGCGGCAAAGCATCATGGTGAAGGATTTTAACCCCTTCAATTAGGGGGACCTTTCATCGCACTTACTAAGCCCATGCACTTGATCGTATCATACGGGAATGAGCAACATGCAGAATTTAAATGACGAAAAATAAATAAACCAAAGCAACACAACATAAGAGAATGTGCCGTTTACTCAAGTGGTACGTGGAGTTGTGTCCCAAGTACAGACCGCACTACCGTCCATTCTGATTCGGCTACGGAATTTACGTCTGGGTTTCCATCCTATATACCACAAGAGACGACACTCTTCCATTCATCCAATACCCACAACACACATCATACACACAACAAATGCCACAAATACAGAAAATGTAATCAAAATAAGTGACCAGAAATTAAATAAGAATAAGTGTGAAAGATACCCTCAGGTCTAACCTTTTAAGCCATCTCTCGGACTCGCGTTTCACGAAGATCGGAAGGGGTAAAGCTCCGCAACTTTTCTGGTTCACTGGTTTGCCTTTTTCTTTGCTGTTTTGCCGCTCAAGCTACTGTTTCGAGTCCGTTTTGCTGCTGTTTCCTTGTGGTTTCGCTGCCGTTTCCCCTGTATTCTTTTGCTTACTGTTTTTGGGTGTGTTCTTCCTGTAATTTTCCTGTGTGTTGTGTATGAGCTAGCTAGCTATTCTTTTCTTCTTTTTATTTCTTGTGATGGGTGTCAACTAGGGGAGTGCATGTCTTGTGAGGTGTCAACTGTGAGCTGGTCCATTCCCGAACTGTTACTGTGAGGTGTCCGTTCCCTAACTGTTATCGTGAGGTTGTCCATTCCCGAACTGTTACTGTGAGGTGTCCATTCCCGAACTGTTACTGTAAGGTGGTCCATTCCCGAACCGTTATCGTGAGGTGGTTCACTCCCGAACCGTTACTGTGAGGTGGTCCATTCCCGAACTGTTACTGTGAGGTGGTCCATTCCCGAACCGTGCTTCCATTCTTGGAGTACCATTCCTGACTTGTTCATTCCTGGAGTACCATTCCTGACTTGTTCATTCCTGAACTATATTTCCATTCTTGGAGTGCCCTTCCCGGCTTGTTCATTCCCGAACCGTATTTCCATTCTTGGAGTGCCATTCCCGGCTTGTTCATTCTCGAACTGTATTTCCATTCTTGGAGTGCCATTCTCGGCTTGTTCATTCTCGAACTGTATTTCCATTCTTGGAGTGCCATTCCCGGCTTGTCCATTCTCGAACTGTATATCCATTCTTGGAGTGTAACTCCATTCTCGGAGTGCCATTCTCGGCAGAACTGATCTGATGTAATGTGGGCCTCGCCCCCAGAATGCCATACCCGGTAAGACTGACACTGATGCTAATACGGGCCTCGCCCCAAACCGATGCTGATGTGGGCCTCAGCCTAGACTGATACCAATGTAGGCCTCGGCCCTGGGACTCATCCCCAAACTGATACCGATGTGGGCCTCAAAACCCTGTTTACTGATGTGGTGGGCCTCGCCACATACTTGGTACTGATTGGGGCCTGGCCCCCCAACTGATACTGATATGGGGCTCGCCCCTGAGACTCATCCCCAAGACTGAAACTGTATGGGCCTCGTGTAGGGGTTGGTGCTCAGAGCGCCAATTCCCGGTTGTATTTTTGTTAAATACTTCTGTAAAACGTTATTATCAGTAATAATATATGCAGTTTCTATAATATAATCTAATCTTTTATATGGTAAAGACGTAATGACCTTAGAATGATTAGTCATGGTACAGTTGCAAAAGCGTCGCAACGGACATTGAGTCGTATCATGACGTTGTCATTCTCAGACAGTTCCTGGTCAAGGTTTACACTACTTGGTCAGTATAGTAAACCCGTTGAGACCGGTACATGTCGTATACTGGAATATATGATTCCAATGGTTTCTCAATGAACCATTAGTCTTGGAGACTAGTATAGACGTGTAGGTGTTTATAGCGGATAAACACTGAACGACTCACCGAAGATTCTTAATGGATGGTACACCAGCGTCAATAAGAATCTTCTTGGGTTGAGTAGCACTTGTGATTCTTAGACTTGAGATGCCATTGTGGGCACATGAGACATCTTCTACACTTAGACGGCAGTCACGTCACCGATCTATTTAGATCAGACCTCCGCCTGTTCGTTGGGTGTAGATAGATCCTCAGGGTGTCCTATGTGTATCAAGATAGGATCCGTCAGTTCTGTGTACCAGAGCATAGGTAGTCCATATGATTAGCAATCAGATAAAACCATGGGCCCGTGGTAAGTTTAGAAGCTAGTTCTAAACATTCTTTTTGAGATTGCTAATAGAATAGTCGACTGGATAATCCCGATAGAGATTTGACGTTTACATCTATATCTCTGGGATTTATCCGGATACCTGTGACGGAGGAATTATACATTTGCGATGACCTCGACCTGTATGGTTCAGCGAGATTATCCGTGATCGTCATAATCTACGGGTGGATAGATTATGGACACGAAATTAGATTTCGTGACGGATATACCTGAACCTAGAGAGTCTCAATAATGAAACATACTCGTTGAGCACTAGAGCAACATAAATAAATAATATTGATTATTTATAAAGTCGTTTAATGGTTAAACGCAAGATACATGCTAAAGACACTAGATAGTCATTTACTTAATTATTGTGTATTTACATTTAATACTTGATTAATTTAAATACACATTAATTAATAGTCAAAATGAGTTATTTGACTTATTTCCTAAATGAATATATGTTTTTAATATTTAATGTAAATATTATACATATATTTAATATATTTGTATTTGATTAATTAATTATTATTTAATTGTTAAATGATTAAATTAATTAAAATATAAATATCTTACATTAGGATAATTAAAGTAAATGACATTAGTTGCATTTGTTGACCAAAATAAATATCTAATAAAGTAGTTTTAAGATATTTATGCAAGTTGATTTAATGATATTGAAATGAAATTGAAATTACAATTCTTGAATTTGGCTGAATTTCGGCCAAGGTGTATTGTTACACATATAAATTGTTTTTCATTTTCATTTCACTTAACCTAATATACACTTTACAAAAACAAAACTCCATTGAAGAAAGACAAAGAAGAAAGTGAAGGAGAAAGAAAAACTTAAAGAAAAAGCTTGGATTTTGTAAGTTTCTTAAACTTACTATTAGAAAGGAATTTGTTCCTTAGGATCTAGGCTACATCTTGTGAGTTTCTTAGTTATTCTTTTCTTTATTTCTTGTGTTTTTGATGATGGAAATTTGTTTGAAGTGTTGAGCATGTATGATGAACAAAGAATGTAACTAGTGTAGTTATATGTATTCTTTTAAGGTTTATGAAACCATGTTGCTATTCTAGAGTTGTTGACCCACTCTTAAATGACCTAGATTTGATCTTGAGTTGTTTCATTGTGTTGAGACTTGAATTGGATGAAAGATTGATGATTGAAACATTTGATTTAATGTAATTAGCCTAATTTGTCCAATTTGTGGAAATTGAAAAATTAGGGTTTCTAACTAATTCCAAATTTGGGGGTTTTCATATATGTTGAGCATTTGGGTGTGTATATGATGCATGCAAAGTTTCATGTTGATTGGATTTCATTTGGATGAGTTTTGAAGCATGAAATGACCAAATGGTCAACTTGGGCACCATTTGGTGCTCTCGGCTTTGATGAGAAATTGGGGATTTTGGTTGCTTTGGTGTTTTGATGTTTTGAACATCATAAGTTCATCTTAGAAATGATTTAGAATCATTCAAAATTGATTGGATCAATTTCGGACTAAAACGGACAAAAATACAAAGCAAGGGTATTTCGGTAAATTCACTTAAAAATGTTTTATTGAATTTATTTTCATAATTTGATTATTGGAATATAAATAAATATGTTTATTTAATTTATCCGAGAAAAAGTTTTGAAATCTGAAAATCGGATTTTCACCGCTTCCGCTGCGTTACCGGATTCACCCCTAAATAACCCCTTCAAAATGGTATCAGAGCGAGTCTGATTCTAGGCCACTTAAAATGCTTAGCCTACATTGAATCAATGTTTAATCATGTTTTCTTGATTTATGCATGCTTATTAGGAACTAATTTGATTAGATTTAGGGTGTATGACACTTAGCGGAAAATCCCTAATAATAAGGTTTAAATGTAATTTGTATTTGATGCATGTTATATGGTCCGTCTTGTCAATACGGTTTATGAATACTTCTTTGTGACTACATCCGAGACCGTGCCTCTGCTGTGAGGGTGTAGCCGATAAAGATTTATTTATACCGGATGTATATTAGATACTAGATAAATTCAAGTAAAAGCGGAATTCTGAACGTGCCCTAGCTGTCAGGATTACGTAAGTAACTTGAGTTTATCATTGACGAGTTTAACCTTGGTACGTCTCCTTGTGGGCCTGCCTTCGCAGCGACAACGAGAAACGGCCAGGACCGGGTACTTAGGAGTCATTAGTGAATGATTGACAAATGAGTTGTCTACCTGATGAATATACGTAGGCGAGACCGTGCCTCTGCTGTGAGCTGAAATATATTCACGGGATCCACTTTTCACTATTTATATTTAATTTAATTATTAAATATTTGTATTCTGTTTTGGGATTACAGTATTGCATGATTTAGTGGGAGGGGCATATTAGATTAAAAATCCATGATCTAGTTTATGCTTTTGATATTATATGAAACTGCTTAATTTCTGCTAACCGTTTTTCGTGATCTATATGATAGATTTGCGATGGCGGGTCAATCCACAAACCAGTTTGCGCGTATGTTAGATGCGAACAAACTGAAAGGCGCTGAGAACTTTGCAGACTGGGAATTGGATTTGAGGATTGTCCTCGATTCCGAAAAGTTGGGTTATGTTCTTGAGGGTCCTTTACCCCTTGCAGTGGGTGAGGATGCTTCGGAGGAGGAACGCCAAGTTTTTGAAGCTTGGAAGAATGATGATTTAAGGGTTAAATCATACATCCTTAGTTCGCTCTCTCCGAAACTCAAGCAACAATACTATGGAACATCAGATTCCTATAGTATGATAACGCGATTAAGACAATCGTTCGAGAACCAGGAACAGGTTATTGTTCACAAGGTCGCCATGGAACTGTTCCATGCGCGTCTGGATGAGGGGCAAAGTGTTAGCCCACATGTTCTTCAAATGATCGATTTGATCGATCAATTGAGGCAACATAATCTCATCCTGAATGACATTCTCGGTAGGAGTGTCATTCTTGGTTCTCTGCCAGCTTCATTCCGCCAGTTTGTGATGTACTTCAACATGCACGGGACAGTCTGCACCTACCAGGAGCTACATAGGATGTTGCTCACGGCAGAAGAGGATCTGAAGAAGGGAGTACCGACTCGCCCACCTAGATCTACTTCTCTGTCTGCTTCTTCCCAAGGAATGTCCAAGGGAAAGAAGAAGAAAGGGAAGAAGAAGAAGGCCTTCGGTCCTCCACAGCAGGCGAAGATAGCCAAGCCCAAAAGGGCTTCTGAAGACAAATGCCACCACTGCGGCAAGGTCGGGCACTGGAAGAGAACTGTCCAGATTACATTGCTCAGATGAGGAGAGACAGAGCATCTACATCAGGTACTTTTATTTTTCCAGTTATTGATTTATCTTTGGCTTGTGAAGCCGTTACATCCAGCTGGATTTTAGATTCTGCTTGTCCCATTCACATTTGCAATTCGTTGCAGGTGCTGAAGGAAAGTAGGAGGCTGAAGCCAGGGGAGATGCAGTTGCGGTTCGGGAGTGGAGACTCTTTGGATGCAGTTGCAGTGGGAGTATGCGAGATCTCATTGCCGAATGGGACACTTTTTTAATGACTGTCATTTTGTACCAGGATGTGTCGCTAATATTATATCACTTTTTGTACTTGATACAGAAGGCTTTTGTATGAATATTAAGAATAGTTCTTTGTATTTATATGATAGAAATAATATTCAGATCCTTAGTTGTCCAAACCAGCATGGTCATTATACATTGCAAACTTCAAAAGATATATTAAATACTGGAGTTAATAAACGTAGATTACCTGTAATTAATAATACTGAACTTTGGCATATGAGACTTGGTCACATTGGCGTTAAACGCCTTACCCAGTTGGTTAGGAATGGTTTGATACAGATCTTACCATTGAATCCTATCCAACTTGTGAATCCTGTATTCAGGGTAAAATGACCAAGGCCCCATTTTCTGGTGTTGGACACCGTGCCATAACTTACTGGAACTCGTACATTCTGATGTATGTGGTCCACTAAGTCAAACTGCTCACAGTGGTTATTCGTACTTCGTTACCTTTACCGATGATTTGTCACGGTACGGTTATGTCTATTTGATGCGACATAAATCGGAAACCTTTGAAAAGTTCAAAGAGTTCCGAAATGAAGTAGAAAAACAAACTGGTAAATATATTAAATGCCTTCGATCAGATCGAGGCGGCGAATATATGAGTGGTGAGTTCATGGATTATATGAAGGAGAATGGGATTCTCGCTCAATATACTCCTCCAGGTACACCACAGCACACATGGTGTATCTGAAAGGAGAAATCGGACTTTATTGGATATGGTCCGATCGATGTTGAGTTTCACAGATTTGCCCTATTACTTATGGGGTTACTGTCTCTTAACAGCCGCACATCTTTTGAATAAGATTCCTTCAAAGGCTGTTCCTACGACACCGTATGAGATATGGTTCGGTAGGAGACCGAATCTTAATTATATTAAGGTTTGGGGTTGTCCTGCCTATGTCAGGGTGACTCAGCAAAGTAAGCTTTCGCCTCGAGGGCAAAAGTTTAGGTTTGTTGGATATCCCTCAAATACGAGGGGATATCTGTTCTATGATACCGAGCATCGAAATGTGTTCGTAGCTCGCTTCGCAAAATTTCTAGAAGTAGAATTTTTGTCAGAAGGTGGTGATCATAGACAGGTTGAGCTTGATGAAGTCCAACCTGAAAACAACGAACCAACGGAGGAACCTGAAGTTCAAGTAGATGAAGGACCTTCAACACACACACTCCGTAGGTCGGAAAGGGTATCTAGACCTCCTGAACGCTTGTATTTGATACAAGAAAAGAGTCTGGATGTTCTCTTAGTTGAAGAGACCGATCCTTTCACCTATAGAGAATCGATGTTGGACATCGACTCCGTGAAATGGCAAAGTGCCATGAAATCCGAGATAGACTCAATGCATGAAAATCAAGTTTGGGACTTGATTCCGCTTCCCGAAGGAATTGTTCCTATCGGTTGTAAATGGGTTTACAAGAGGAAGCGCGGGCCTGACGGTAAGGTTGAAACTTACAAGGCCCGACTGGTAGCAAAAGGTTACACGCAGCGACCTGGCGTCGACTACGATGAAACTTTTTCGCCGGTAGCAATGCTTAAGTCTATCCGGATTTTGCTTTCTATAGCTGCGTATCATGACTACGAGATTTGGCAAATGGATGTCAAAACGGCTTTTCTAAATGGATTTCTTGATGAAGAAATCTATATGGAACAGCCGGAAGGTTTCACATCCAGCGAAACCTCGGGTATGGTATGTAAGCTTAAGAAGTCCATTTATGGACTTAAACAAGCTTCACGAAGTTGGAATCTTCGATTCGACGAGATTATCAGATCGTCTGGTTTTCTCAAGAATTCGGAAGAATCCTGTGTGTATCAGAAGGCCAGTGGGAGCATGGTCGTATTTTTAGTCCTGTATGTTGATGACATCCTAATCATTGGGAATGATTTAGGTATGTTACAAAGCGTTAAAGCATATCTCTGTAAGAATTTCTCCATGAAGGACCTGGGAGAAGCTTCCTATGTTTTAGGGATAAAACTCTATCGAGATAGACAAAGGAGGCTGATTGGGTTATCCCAATCAACGTACGTAGATAAGATCTTGGAACGGTATAGTTTTGGTAACTGTAAGACAGCAAACATACCGTTCAGACATGGGATTCATCTTTCTAAGAAGATGTGTCCACAAACAGAAGATGAGAAGGTTAGAATGTCTAACCAACCTTATGCTTCGTGTTTGGGTAGCATAATGTATGCCATGTTATGTACGAGGCCTGATATCAGTTTCGCTGTTAGCGTAACTAGTCGATATCAGTCCAATCCAGGTAATGACCATTGGATGGCCATTAAACATATCCTAAAGTATCTTAAAGGTACTAAGGATAAGTTGATTATATATGGAGGAAACGAACTGCAGGTTAACGGGTATACAGACTCCGATTTTCAATCGGATCCCGATGATAGAAAGTCTACATCTGGATTTGTCTTTACCCTTAACGGAGGTGCAGTTTGTTGGAAGAGTTCCAAACAGGGATCTACAGCTGATTCCACCACTGAGGCGGAATATATTGCAGCTTCTGAAGCCGCAAAAGAGGCTGTGTGGATAAAGAATTTTATCACAGAATTGGGAGTTGTCCCAAGTATCGAGAATGCGATTCCGTTATACTGTGATAATACTGGAGCCATTGCGCAAGCAAAGGAACCGAGGGCGCATCAGAAGTCGAAGCATGTGGAACGCAAGTACCACATCATTCGAGAGATCGTGTCGCGAGGGGATATTGTCGTGTGCAAGGTACCGAGTGAAGACAACGTAGCAGACCCGCTGACGAAGGCCATACCTCCGAAGTTGTTTGATAAACACGTGGAGTCGATGGGTATTAGATACAATCGATATTGGCACTAGAGCAAGTGGGAGATTTTGTAGGGGTTGGTGCTCAGAGCGCCAATTCCCGGTTGTATTTTTGTTAAATACTTCTGTAAAACGTTATTATCAGTAATAATATATGCAGTTTCTATAATATATCTAATCTTTTATATGGTAAAGACGTAATGACCTTAGAATGATTAGTCATGGTACAGTTGCAAAAGCGTCGCAACGGACATTGAGTCGTATCATGACGTTGTCATTCTCAGACAGTTCCTGGTCAAGGTTTACACTACTTGGTCAGTATAGTAAACCCGTTGAGACCGGTACATGTCGTATACTGGAATATATGATTCCAATGGTTTCTCAATGAACCATAGTCTTGGAGACTAGTATAGACGTGTAGGTGTTTATAGCGGATAAACACTGAACGACTCACCGAAGATTCTTAATGGATGGTACACCAGCGTCAATAAGAATCTTCTTGGGTTGAGTAGCACTTGTGATTCTTAGACTTGAGATGCCATTGTGGGCACATGAGACATCTTCTACACTTAGACGGCAGTCACGTCACCGATCTATTTAGATCAGACCTCCGCCTGTTCGTTGGGTGTAGATAGATCCTCAGGGTGTCCTATGTGTATCAAGATAGGATCCGTCAGTTCTGTGTACCAGAGCAAGGTAGTCCATATGATTAGCAATCAGATAAAACCATGGGCCCGTGGTAAGTTTAGAAGCTAGTTCTAAACATTCTTTTTGAGATTGCTAATAGAATAGTCGACTGGATAGTCCCGATAGAGATTTGACGTTTACATATATCTCTGGGATTTATCCGGATACCTGTGACGGAGGAATTATACATTTGCGATGACCTCGACCTGTATGGTTCAGCGAGATTATCCGTGATCGTCATAATCTACGGGTGGATAGATTATGGACACGAAATTAGATTTTGTGACGGATATACCTGAACCTAGAGAGTCTCAATAATGAAACATACTCGTTGAGCACTAGAGCAACATAATAAATAATGTTGATTATTTATAAAGTCGTTTAATGGTTAAACGCAAGATACATGCTAAAGACACTAGATAGTCATTTACTTAATTATTGTGTATTTACATTTAATACTTGATTAATTTAAATACACATTAATTAATAGTCAAAATGAGTTATTTGACTTATTTCCTAAATGAATATATGTTTTTAATATTTAATGTAAATATTATACATATATTTAATATATTTGTATTTGATTAATTAATTAATTATTTAATTGTTAAATGATTAAATTAATTAAAATATAAATATCTTATTAGGATAATTAAAGTAAATGACATTAGTTGCATTTGTTGACCAAAATAAATATCTAATAAAGTAGTTGTAATGATATTTGTGCAAGTTGATTTAATGATAATTGAAATGAAATTGAAATTACAATTTCTTGAATTTGCCATGAATTTCGGCCAAGGTGTAATTGTTACACATATAAATTGTTTTTCATTTTCATTTCACTAACCTATATACACTTTATACACTTTACACAAAAACAAAACTCCATTGAAGAAAGACAAAGAAAGAAAGTGAAGGAGAAAAGAAAACTCAAGAAAAAGCTTGGATTTTGTAAGTTTCTTAACTTACTATTAGAAAGGAATTTGTTCCTTAGGATCTAGGCTACATCTTGTGAGTTTCTTAGAGTTATTCTTTTCTTTATTTCTTGTGTTTTTGATGATGGAAATTTGTTTGAAGTGTTGAGCATGTATGATGAACAAAGAATGTAACTAGTGTAGTTATATGTATTCTTTTAAGGTTTATGAAACCATGTTGCTATTCTAGAGTTGTTGACCCACTCTTAAATGACCTAGATTTGATCTTGAGTTGTTTCATTGTGTTGAGACTTGAATTGGATGAAAGATTGATGATTGAAACATTTGATTTAATGTAATTAGCCTAATTTGTCCATTTTGTGGAAATTGAAAAATTAGGGTTTCTAACTAATTCCAAATTTGGGGGTTTTCATATATGTTGAGCATTTGGGTGTGTATATGATGCATGCAAAGTTTCATGTTGATTGGATTTCATTTGGATGAGTTTTGAAGCATGAAATGACCAAATGGTCAACTTGGGCACCAAATGGTGCTCTCGGCTTTGTGAAGAAATTGGGGATTTTGGTTGCTTTGGTGTTTTGATGTTTTGAACATCATAAGTTCATCTTAGAAATGATTTAGAATCATTCAAAATTGATTGGATCAATTTCGGACTAAAACGGACAAAAATACAAAGCAAGGGTATTTCGGTAATTCACTTAAAAATGTTTTATTGATTGATTTATTTTCATAATTTGATTATTGGAATGTTAATAAAATGTTTATTTAATTTATCCGAGAAAAAGTTTTGAAATCTGAAAATCGGATTTTCACCGCTTCCGTGCGTTACCGGATTCACCCCCTAAATAACCCCTTCAAAATGGTATCAGAGCGAGTCTGATTCTAGGCCACTTAAAATGATTAGCCTTCATTGAATCAATGTTTAATCATGTTTTCTTGATTTGCATGCTTATTAGGAACTAATTTGATTAGATTTAGGGTGTATGACACTTAGCGGAAAATCCCTAATAATAAGGTTTAAATGTAATTTGTATTTGATGCATGTTATATGGTCCGTCTTGTCAATACGGTTTATGAATACTTCTTTGTGACTACATCCGAGACCGTGCCTCTGCTGTGAGGGTGTAGCCGATAAAGATTTATTTATACCGGATGTATATTAGATACTAGATAAATTCAAGTAAAAGCGGAATTCTGAACGTGCCCTAGCTGTCAGGATTACGTAAGTAACTTGAGTTTATCATTGACGAGTTTAACCTTGGTACGTCTCCTTGTGGGCCTGCCTTCGCAGCGACAACGAGAACGGCCAGGACCGGATACTTAGGAGTCATTAGTGAATGATTGACAAATGAGTTGTCTACCTGATGAATATACGTAGGCGAGACCGTGCCTCTGCTGTGAGCTGAAATATATTCACGGGATCCACTTTTCACTATTTATATTTAATTTAATTATTAAATATTTGTATTCTGTTTTGGGATTACAGTATTGCATGATTTAGTGGGAGGGGCATATTAGATTAAAAATCCATGATCTAGTTTATGCTTTTGATATTATATGAAACTGCTTAATTTCTGCTAACCGTTTTTCGTGATCTATATGATAGATTTGCGATGGCGGGTCAATCCACAAACCAGTTTGCGCGTATGTTAGATGCGAACAAACTGAAAGGCGCTGAGAACTTTACAGACTGGGAATTGGATTTGAGGATTGTCCTCGATTCCGAAAAGTTGGGTTATGTTCTTGAGGGTCCTTTACCCCTTGCAGTGGGTGAGGATGCTTCGGAGGAGGAACGCCAAGTTTTTGAAGCTTGGAAAATGATGATTTAAGGGTTAAATCATACATCCTTAGTTCGCTCTCTCCGAAACTCAAGCAACAATACTATGGAACATCAGATTCCTATAGTATGATAACGCGATTAAGACAATCGTTCGAGAACCAGGAACAGGTTATTGTTCACAAGGTCGCCATGGAACTGTTCCATGCGCGTCTGGATGAGGGGCAAAGTGTTAGCCCACATGTTCTTCAAATGATCGATTTGATCGATCAATTGAGGCAACATAATCTCATCCTGAATGACATTCTCGGTAGGAGTGTCATTCTTGGTTCTCTGCCAGCTTCATTCCGCCAGTTTGTGATGTACTTCAACATGCACGGGACAGTCTGCACCTACCAGGAGCTACATAGGATGTTGCTCACGGCAGAAGAGGATCTGAAGAAGGGAGTACCGACTCGCCCACCTAGATCTACTACTCTCTGTCTGCTTCTTCCCAAGGAATGTCCAAGGGAAGAAGAAGAAAGGGAAGAAGAAGAAGGCCTTCGGTCCTCCACAGCAGGCGAAGATAGCCAAGCCCAAAAGGGCTTCTGAAGACAAATGCCACCACTGCGGCAAGGTCGGGCACTGGAAGAGAACTGTCCAGATTACATTGCCAGATGAGGAGAGACAGAGCATCTACATCAGGTACTTTTATTTTTCCAGTTATTGATTTATCTTTGGCTTGTGAAGCCGTTACATCCAGCTGGATTTTAGATTCTGCTTGTCCCATTCACATTTGCAATTCGTTGCAGGTGCTGAAGGAAAGTAGGAGGCTGAAGCCAGGGGAGATGCAGTTGCGGTTCGGGAGTGGAGACTCTTTGGATGCAGTTGCAGTGGGAGTATGCGAGATCTCATTGCCGAATGGGACACTTTTGTTAATGACTGTCATTTTGTACCAGGATGTGTCGCTAATATTATATCACTTTTTGTACTTGATACAGAAGGCTTTTGTATGAATATTAAGAATAGTTCTTTGTATTTATATGATAGAAATAATATTCAGATCCTTAGTTGTCCAAATCAGCATGGTCATTATCATGCAAACTTCAAAAGATATATTAAATACTGAGTTAATAAACGTAGATCAAATTAATAATACTGAACTTTGGCATATGATACATTGGAAACTACATGGATTATTTTTAATTAATTAATCTTCCTTGAACATAACTTAGTTGGTTATAAGTTTATCCAACATGGAATGTATATTATAGATCTTGTCCTATCCATTGAATCCTGTATTCAGGGTAAAATGACCAAGGCCCCATTTTCTGGTGTTGGACACCGTGCCATTAACTTACTGGAACTCGTACATTCTGATGTATGTGGTCCACTAAGTCAACTGCTCACAGTGGTTATTCGTACTTCGTTACCTTTACCGATGATTTGTCACGGTACGGTTATGTGTATTTGATGCGACATAAATCGGAAACCTTTGAAAAGTTCAAAGAGTTCCGAAATGAAGTAGAAAAACAAACTGGTAAATATATTAAATGCCTTCGATCAGATCGAGGCGGCGAATATATGAGTGGTGAGTTCATGGATTATATGAAGGAGAATGGGATTCTCGCTCAATATACTCCTCCAGGTACACCACAGCACAATGGTGTATCTGAAAGGAGAAATCGGACTTTATTGGATATGGTCCGATCGATGTTGAGTTTCACAGATTTGCCCTATTACTTATGGGGTTACTGTCTCTTAACAGCCGCACATCTTTTGAATAAGATTCCTTCAAAGGCTGTTCCTACGACACCGTATGAGATATGGTTCGGTAGGAGACCGAATCTTAATTATATTAAGGTTTGGGGTTGTCCTGCCTATGTCAGGGTGACTCAGCAAAGTAAGCTTTCGCCTCGAGGGCAAAAGTTTAGGTTTGTTGGATATCCCTCAATACGAGGGGATATCTGTTCTATGATACCGAGCATCGAAATGTGTTCGTAGCTCGCTTCGCAAAATTTCTAGAAGTAGAATTTTTGTCAGAAGGTGGTGATCATAGACAGGTTGAGCTTGATGAAGTCCAACCTGAAAACAACGAACCAACGGAGGAACCTGAAGTTCAAGTAGATGAAGGACCTTCAACACACACACTCCGTAGGTCGGAAAGGGTATCTAGACCTCCTGAACGCTTGTATTTGATACAAGAAAAGAGTCTGGATGTTCTCTTAGTTGAAGAGACCGATCCTTTCACCTATAGAGAATCGATGTTGGACATCGACTCCGTGAAATGGCAAAGTGCCATGAAATCCGAGATAGACTCAATGCATGAAAATCAAGTTTGGGACTTGATTCCGCTTCCCGAAGGAATTGTTCCTATCGGTTGTAAATGGGTTTACAAGAGGAAGCGCGGGCCTGACGGTAAGGTTGAAACTTACAAGGCCCGACTGGTAGCAAAAGGTTACACGCAGCGACCTGGCGTCGACTACGATGAAACTTTTTCGCCGGTAGCAATGCTTAAGTCTATCCGGATTTTGCTTTCTATAGCTGCGTATCATGACTACGAGATTTGGCAAATGGATGTCAAAACGGCTTTTCTAAATGGATTTCTTGATGAAGAAATCTATATGGAACAGCCGGAAGGTTTCACATCCAGCGAAACCTCGGGTATGGTATGTAAGCTTAAGAAGTCCATTTATGGACTTAAACAAGCTTCACGAAGTTGGAATCTTCGATTCGACGAGATTATCAGATCGTCTGGTTTTCTCAAGAATTCGGAAGAATCCTGTGTGTATCAGAAGGCCAGTGGGAGCATGGTCGTATTTTTAGTCCTGTATGTTGATGACATCCTAATCATTGGGAATGATTTAGGTATGTTACAAAGCGTTAAAGCATATCTCTGTAAGAATTTCTCCATGAAGGACCTGGGAGAAGCTTCCTATGTTTTAGGGATAAAACTCTATCGAGATAGACAAAGGAGGCTGATTGGGTTATCCCAATCAACGTACGTAGATAAGATCTTGGAACGGTATAGTTTTGGTAACTGTAAGACAGCAAACATACCGTTCAGACATGGGATTCATCTTTCTAAGAAGATGTGTCCACAAACAGAAGATGAGAAGGTTAGAATGTCTAACCAACCTTATGCTTCGTGTTTGGGTAGCATAATGTATGCCATGTTATGTACGAGGCCTGATATCAGTTTCGCTGTTAGCGTAACTAGTCGATATCAGTCCAATCCAGGTAATGACCATTGGATGGCCATTAAACATATCCTAAAGTATCTTAAAGGTACTAAGGATAAGTTGATTATATATGGAGGAAACGAACTGCAGGTTAACGGGTATACAGACTCCGATTTTCAATCGGATCCCGATGATAGAAAGTCTACATCTGGATTTGTCTTTACCCTTAACGGAGGTGCAGTTTGTTGGAAGAGTTCCAAACAGGGATCTACAGCTGATTCCACCACTGAGGCGGAATATATTGCAGCTTCTGAAGCCGCAAAAGAGGCTGTGTGGATAAAGAATTTTATCACAGAATTGGGAGTTGTCCCAAGTATCGAGAATGCGATTCCGTTATACTGTGATAATACTGGAGCCATTGCGCAAGCAAAGGAACCGAGGGCGCATCAGAAGTCGAAGCATGTGGAACGCAAGTACCACATCATTCGAGAGATCGTGTCGCGAGGGGATATTGTCGTGTGCAAGGTACCGAGTGAAGACAACGTAGCAGACCCGCTGACGAAGGCCATACCTCCGAAGTTGTTTGATAAACACGTGGAGTCGATGGGTATTAGATACAATCGATATTGGCACTAGAGCAAGTGGGAGATTTTGTAGGGGTTGGTGCTCAGAGCGCCAATTCCCGGTTGTATTTTTGTTAAATACTTCTGTAAAACATTATTATTAGTAATAATATATGCAGTTTCTATAATATAATCTATCTTTATATGGTAAAGACGTAATGACCTTAGAATGATTAGTCATGGTACAGTTGCAAAAGCGTCGCAACGGACATTGAGTCGTATCATGACGTTGTCATTCTCAGACAGTTCCTGGTCAAGGTTTACACTACTTGGTCAGTATAGTAAACCCGTTGAGACCGGTACATGTCGTATACTGGAATATATGATTCCAATGGTTTCTCAATGAACCATTAGTCTTGGAGACTAGTATAGACGTGTAGGTGTTTATAGCGGATAAACACTGAACGACTCACCGAAGATTCTTAATGGATGGTACACCAGCGTCAATAAGAATCTTCTTGGGTTGAGTAGCACTTGTGATTCTTAGACTTGAGATGCCATTGTGGGCACATGAGACATCTTCTACACTTAGACGGCAGTCACGTCACCGATCTATTTAGATCAGACCTCCGCCTGTTCGTTGGGTGTAGATAGATCCTCAGGGTGTCCTATGTGTATCAAGATAGGATCCGTCAGTTCTGTGTACCAGAGCATAGGTAGTCCATATGATTAGCAATCAGATAAAACCATGGGCCCGTGGTAAGTTTAGAAGCTAGTTCTAAACATTCTTTTTGAGATTGCTAATAGAATAGTCGACTGGATAGTCCCGATAGAGATTTGACGTTTACATCTATATCTCTGGGATTTATCCGGATACCTGTGACGGAGGAATTATACATTTGCGATGACCTCGACCTGTATGGTTCAGCGAGATTATCCGTGATCGTCATAATCTACGGGTGGATAGATTATGGACACGAAATTAGATTTCGTGACGGATATACCTGAACCTAGAGAGTCTCAATAATGAAACATACTCGTTGAGCACTAGAGCAACATAAATAATAATATTGATTATTTATAAAGTCGTTTAATGGTTAAACGCAAGATACATGCTAAAGACACTAGATAGTCATTTACTTAATTATTGTGTATTTACATTTAATACTTGATTAATTTAAATACACATTAATTAATAGTCAAAATGAGTTATTTGACTTATTTCCTAAATGAATATATGTTTTTAATATTTAATGTAAATATTATACATATATTTAATATATTTGTATTTGATTAATTAATTAATTATTTAATTGTTAAATGATTAAATAATTAAATTATAAATATCTTACATTAGGATAATTAAAGTAAATGACATTAGTTGCATTTGTTGACCAAAATAAATATCTAATAAAGTGTTTATAAGATTTATGCAAGTTGATTTAATGATAATTGAAATGAAAAAAATTGAAATTACATTTTTTTTTTGAATTTGGCCAATTTCGGCCAAGGTAATTGTTACACATATAATTGTTTTTCATTTTCATTTCACTTAACCTAATATACACTTTACCAAAAACAAAACTCCATTGAAGAAAGACAAGAAAGAAAGTGAAGGAGAAAAGATAAACTTAAAGAAAAAGCTTGGATTTTGTAAGTTTCTTAAACTTACTATTAGAAAGGAATTTGTTCCTTAGGATCTAGGCTACATCTTGTGAGTTTCTTAGTTATTCTTTTCTTTATTTCTTGTGTTTTTGATGATGGAAATTTGTTTGAAGTGTTGAGCATGTATGATGAACAAAGAATGTAACTAGTGTAGTTATATGTATTCTTTTAAGGTTTATGAAACCATGTTGCTATTCTAGAGTTGTTGACCCACTCTTAAATGACCTAGATTTGATCTTGAGTTGTTTCATTGTGTTGAGACTTGAATTGGATGAAGATTGATGATTGAAACATTTGATTTAATGTAATTAGCCTAATTTGTCCATTTTGTGGAATTGAAAAATTAGGGTTTCTAACTAATTCCAAATTTGGGGGTTTTCATATATGTTGAGCATTTGGGTGTGTATATGATGCATGCAAAGTTTCATGTTGATTGGATTTCATTTGGATGAGTTTTGAAGCATGAAATGACCAAATGGTCAACTTGGGCACCAATTGGTGCTCTCGGCTTTGGATGAAGAAATTGGGGATTTTGGTTGCTTTGGTGTTTTGATGTTTTGAACATCATAAGTTCATCTTAGAAATGATTTAGAATCATTCAAAATTGATTGGATCAATTTCGGACTAAAACGGACAAAAATACAAAGCAAGGGTATTTCGGTAAATTCACTTAAAAATGTTTTATTGAATTTATTTTCATAATTTGATTATTGGAATGTTAAATAAATATGTTTATTTAATTTATCCGAGAAAAAGTTTTGAAATCTGAAAATCGGATTTTCACCGCTTCCGCTGCGTTACCGGATTCACCCCTAAATAACCCCTTCACCTCGCCCCCTGGGATTTTCATCCCCCAACTGATAGTGATGTGGGCCTCGACCCTGGGACTCACATCCCAAACTGATGCTGAAGTGGGCCTGCCCTAACTGCTACTGATATGGGCCTGCCCCCAGACTATACTGCTGATATGGGCCTCGCCCATGGTGATTCATTAATCCTGAAGACTGCTGACATCGTGCTGTTACTGCTTCTGGTTGGCTTGCATTCGGGCTTTCTTTTCTTTTTTCTTGAAACATGTTATACAAATAGAACAAACACAAAAAGGATGAAAATATGTACGTGTACGCATGCATGCATGTTCCTATCCCGTCGGTTAGGTCTTCCATCAATTCTCTTGGTGACTGCTTAGTCTTCTTTTCCTCAGGCAAACCACTGCTTTAATCTGTCTATGTTGATCGGCTCGGTGAACTAATTCCCTTCCAAGTCTGATAGTTTCACTGCCTCTATTTCCCAATTTCTGAATGTCTATCTCATCTTTTCTGTTTGCTTATTTGCTATTTAGTCCCCGTATTCATCACTGGATTCCATAGTACCAAGGTTGAATATTTTTTTTCAAATATACTCATATTGCAGAAGAGTTTCGGCGAAATGAACGTCTTTATTATTGTTGAGGAAAAGAGTTCGAACAAGTAACAAAATCAATGTCATTTAAAAAACGGGATCAAATAGACTAGGAAGAACATCTCCATCATCCGCAGCACTGCCTTCTTCCTTGGCCTTGGTGGTTGAGGGTTTCCTTTCATGGTTGGGTATTTTATGGGAATCTATGAGGTCTTGAATTTCATGCCTGAGGCGGGTGCAGTCGTCAGTGTCATGGCCATGTAGCTGGTGGAAGTGACAATAAAGGTCCACATTTATGTGTGGTGGTGGGGGGTGCGGAAGTGGCTTGCCTTCTAAGGGTTTCAAGATTCCTTGTCCCTGTAACTTTTCAAATACCTTCGACAAAGGTCTACCAAGGTTGGAGAACTATCGGTTCCTGATGGCGGCAACCTCGACAGTAGCGGGCTTAGTCTCATAATGCCCCCCAAAAGTCCGCCTATTCTGGCCATAGGACTTTCTGTTTTCAGCCTCCTCTTCCTCAATATCCATGACATTTTCCCTCAATTGTCAAAAATCAGAAATCATCGAAGTCATCCTCCTCAGCTTACTATAAATAGAGGGCTTGGTGACCTTGATGATCATTTTGATTTGGTCCTTCTCTGAGGGCCGAGTCTGCATTTTCAGAAGCTGGCTTCTCCAGCAGTCTACATACTCCTTGAAGCTTTCTTCTGGCTTCTGCTTAGTGTTCTCCAAATCACGGAGCGACAAGTCAATTTCTAAGTCTGTAACATACTGCTTCAGAAAAGCATCAGCTAGTTCCTTCCAATCTTCCTTGACCTTCTTCTCAAGGCTATGATACCAAACCACAGGTGCCCCCTTGAGTGACATCCCAAACATCTTTTGGACTTGGTGCTGTGATAGGCCCATTGAACTCATGACTGAGACATATTGCTGCAGATGGACCCTCGGGTCTCCGTTCCCATTAAACCTGGCCATGTCGGGCATTTTAAACTGGGCTGGCAGCTGTTCTCCGAAGGTCATTGCCTCATAATCTAGCAAATCCTCGTTCTTACCCTTCATTTTGCGGGTAACTGTTTCAACCTGATCCCGAAGCTTCTGTAACTCTGCTTGAGACCCAGATGCTCTGCCTGCTGCATACTCTTCCATATCATCATCAAAAGTGGGGGCATCATCCCCCAACCCATTCGAAGGCTCATCACGCCTCACATTCTCAGAACTTCCTCCGGCACGGGGCACAGCCATATTTGCCATGGCAGTAGTCAAGGCTTGCAACTGTTCGGTAATCTTGGCGAGACCATTTTCCAACTGATCTATCCGGGATACTTCAATGTCTGATTCACTCATGTCTGTTCTCAGTATTTTGGTGAGTCTTCCCTCTTTTCTAACCCAACGGGAATCTATGATGGCTTTCAGAACACAAGGGTTAACATGATGTATGCATGCATGGGGTGCATGAGATGCATGTAACATATATAACATACTAAATCAACTAAAATTTCAAACAAATCGGCCCGTTATCATTTTAGAAGCTTTTGGGCTAACTGTCATAAGAGTGAACTCGTCCCAGTTTAAATGGCCCAACGAGTACACGTCTCATGGCAAGGAGCCCGACTAAATCCAAATGGTAATGTTTCGAACACAATCACAAAGTAGCCCATCAATCACTTAGAAGCCTTTGGCCCAATAGTCATGAAATACGTTCTTGTCCCAGTTTAAATGGCCCAACAAGCCCATATCTCATGATAAATGGTCCAAATGGATCCAAACAACGATGTTCCCAAACACAAGCATAGAAGAAAGATGATGCAAACATGACATAATAATTTCTACAAAATGGCCCATCAACATTTCAGAAGCTTTTGGCCTAATAGTCATAAGGTGTGAACTTGCCCCAGTTTAAATGGCCCAGCAAGCCCGTATTTCTGACAATAGTCCAACTGCATCCAAATGAGGATGGTCCACAAGCACATATTCAAGGAAATAATTGTTATTTCAGCCAACCCGGTCTATGGGTGGGTTAGCAAGAGTATAGACAAAGGCTCTCACCGGCGAAGGATGGCCCACAACTAGGTCTCCCCACTCAAGGGTTCGAGCAACCAAGTGAGCGCACCCTTTTTTATACACTAAGGTACGTGCCAATGAGCTATGGTGTGTGACAGACTGTCAAATGGATTTCCCGTTGAAGATTCCCCAGAGGGAAGGTGGAGCGAGGCTCACTTAAATACCCAAAGCCACTTAGGCTCTTATCGCTTGGTGTCAGGAATAAACAACGAGTCCTCCAAATTAGTCCATCACAAAGGCTACAAGTAGATGGCCATATAGGTGTCCTCACAGCTTTTCCTTCTAGAAAGGTAGTGAGTGAAGGAAGACACCAAACCATTACCTAGCCTCAAAGTGCCCTTGATTAAACCCTTACTTTGTTCACTCAAAGTAACAACAAACATACAACTTCATTCAGCATATCATATTCATGAAAAACGCAAGCATACATAATAACAGCACATGCATACATGTGAGCACTTTTCCAAGTGATACGTGAAATTGTGTCCCAAGTGCAGACCGCATTACCATCCATTGTGAATCGGCTACGAAATTTATGTCTGGGTTTCCATCCGATATATCACAAGGAATAATACTCCAAAGTCATCATGGCATAGGTATATGAATAGCAATGCATTAAATCAAGACTAAGGCAAATGACACAACTAATGGGATAAACATGCTTTTCATTATTATGTGCACAAAGATAAGAATGACTATGTGTGGTTCCATAAAAAATCACCTAAGAAACAGTTATACATGGCATGTGATGGATATGTCTCAGTTCAGTTCGTTCACGTTCGTGTAGCGTTCGTAAACGCGTTCGAACGGAGATGAAGCAGAATGGTCGCGTTCGTATGGCGTTTGATAACGCGTTCGAACGGAAATGAAACAGAATGCTCACGTTCGTATGGCGTTTGTTAACGCGTTCGAACGGAAATGAAACAGAATGCTCACGTTCGTATGGCGTTTGTTAACGCGTTCGAACAGAAATAAGACCTGATGCATGACAAGGCAAAATACATGCGCGTTCGAGTTGCGTTCGTAAACGCGTTCGAACGGGAACAGACCTAATGCATGAAATGGGACGCAATACATAAACGACAAAACAAAGGGGCGCGGCGAAGTACTGCCGTAAAGGTGGCCTTTTGGGGCTCTTGATCTCTCAAAGAGAGGACCTTTAGACCAACATACTAAGCCCATGCGCTCGACTGAATCATGCATACAAAAAATGAAAAGCAATAATATTAAACATAGTGTGCCCGATTGAACGTATCTCGTATCCAACCGAACACACATCAACCGGCACGGCAAAGCATCGTGGTAAAGGGCTATAGCCCCTCCCCGTAGGGGAACTCACATCACACTTACTAAGCACATGCGCTCGATTGAATCATGCATACAGAAATAAAGACAATCATATCAAACTAAGTGTGTCCGATTGAACGTATTTTGCATTCAACCGAACACACATCAATCGGTGCGGCAAAGCATCATGGTGAAAGATTTTAACCCCTTCAATTAGGGGGACCTTTCATCGCACTTACTAAGCCCATGCACTCGATCGTATCATACGGGAATGAGCAACATGCAGAATTTAAATGACGAAAAATAAATAAACCAAAGCAACACAACATAAGAGAATGTGCCGTTTACTCAAGTGGTACGTGGAGTTGTGTCCCAAGTACAGACCGCACTACCGTCCATTCTGATTCGGCTACGGAATTTACGTCTGGGTTTCCATCCTATATACCACAAGAGACGACACTCTTCCATTCATCCAATACCCACAACACACATCATACACACAACAAATGCCACAAATACAGAAAATGTAATCAAAATAAGTGACCAGAAATTAAATAAGAATAAGTGTGAAAGATACCCTCAGGTCTAACCTTTAAGCCGTCTCTCGGACTCGCGTTTCACGAAGATCGGAAGGGGTAAAGCTCCGCAACTTTTCTGATTCACTGGTTTGCCTTTTTCTTTGCTGTTTTGCCGCTCAAGCTACTGTTTCGAGTCCGTTTTGCTGCTGTTTCCTTGTGGTTTCGCTGCTGTTTCCCCTGTATTCTTTTGCTTACTATTTTTGGGTGTGTTCTTCCTGTAATTTTCCTGTGTGTTGTGTATGAGCTAGCTAGCTATTCTTTTCTTCTTTTTATTTCTTGTGATGGGTGTCAACTAGGGGAGTGCATGTCTTGGTTAGGGGTTGTTTATATAGAGAAGGGTTAGGGTTGACAAGGAAAGGGATTTGATTTGGTGTTGGATAAGCAAATGATTAGATTGAGGGGGGGCAAATCTTGGCTAGATAGGGAAGGTTGAATATTTAGTTTATGTTGATTAGGCATACAATATTTTAAGTTTGGGAATAATATATTGGTTGATTGATTTTAACTTGGTATGATTATATTTGATTGGTTTAGATTATGTATGATTATATTTTATGTTTGGTAAATGTTTTATTTTAATATCTTATTTAGTTAATGTTTTAATTAATATTTATTTATTTAATTTGGGATGTGTTTTATGGGCTTTGGGGAACTAAATGGGCTTGATGTGAGGCTAGCAGCAAAACCAGAATTACCGACATCGTTCGAACGCCTCCTCGAACGTGGCACGAACGCCCGCAATCTGTTTGACGTTCGAACGAAGTAACGAACGCAGCACCAACGAAGACAGTGAGCTTGTTTATCCTGAATTTCCCCTTCCGATATCCGTTTCCCGCGGCTTCCGTGACTCAAAAGGTAGTGCCTCCAAATGAGACTCATCATCAGGTTTCACATGCAAAAATGCAATGCCTACAATCATCATCAACATTTAAATCTATATCACCACCATTTTCATGATCTTGAGACTCATCACCAACATTTTCTTCTAAATCGCCACCATCATAACCACCAATTTCATGATCATGAGACTCCCCAACAATATTTTGTGACTCTTCACTAACATCATTTTCTCTCAAAATTTCAACTGACTCATTCTTTGTAGAGAAAAATTTATTAAGAGATCCTCTTAAACTTTCAGCAATTTCATTATCCTTTGCTTTTTTTTTCCTTTTCATATTACCAAAGAGTTATTTCCTAAAAGACATGGCTTCGATAATTTGTTTGCAAAAATTACCTACACATGATATAATAAAAATTTCCAACATATATTATATATTTTTGGCCAAGGCATAAACCCATTTTCAAGTTTGACATAGCAACTAAGTTTATTGCATAACTCATGAAAACTCATCACCTAAAGTATAAATACCTACAATGCTTAATCTAATCAGTAATCATGCAAAATAATGAAATTACAACCAAAACTTCATGAATTTTCGAAAATGGGCATAAAAGTTACATACTTAGAAGTTAGAAAACTCAAATTAATCTAAGGAAAAGAGAAAGAAAATGCACTATTAATTTCACAAGTATATTTTGTTAAATTCACTTTCCTGAGCTACGATGTGGATTCTTTGAATCTTTACTACGGTAGATATATTCAACAAAGCACTAATAATTTTGATGGACTTTTAACGATGTTGTTAAAAAAAAAAAAGACTCTAACTATTGAATTTTATTTGATCCGTACTAGTACATATATACTGCCTCGTGATGATTGGATCTAGTGTATTGGTATATTCCGTAATAAATCAATTTATATTAAGTTGTAATGAATTTTGAAGTGTTTGGGTATGCTTGGACAACATCAGATGGAGTTATTAAAGTTTTCGTTCGTGATGCATTCGTTCATATGTTCAAACATATGTCGTTTGTGGCACGTTCTTTAGTACATTCGAACAAAATCTTCCAGATGCCATACGTTCAAGTTACATCATTACGTTCGAACTAAAATGTCCAGAGACTTTTCGTTCGTGTCCCGTTCGATCTTGCATTCGAACTTTTTTGCTGAAACTGTCACACCCGTCCCCTTAGGTAGGGTAGGGGTGGGAAAGAGACTTGAAACGGGCAGAGTTTCCCCTGTAATATGGACTAATCCTCCAAATACAAGGAAAAATCTAAATTGAAAAATATCGTCATAACATAGGATCTCCATAATCCAACTCAAAAGGATCATCCATAATAAAAAATAAGTACGTCAAATATCAAAATAGGCTCTGTGCCAAAAATCAAATGACAAAATTCTCTCAAGGAAGACATATCTAGAATTATAGTCTCAAACCATAACAAAGACACTCTACTGTTGGCACAACCTTTCTCTACTGGCATGAACTGATGATGAAACAACGGTGGAAAAAGAATGATCTATTAATCTGCTAAACCTGAAATGTTAAAGGAAGGGGTAAGCTCACGCTTAGCGCAATGGATCACAACTTAGTGTCGTGGATAAAAAAGTAACAAAGCGGATCAAATAAGTCTTTCATAATATAAATAAATACATAAAGCTGTAAATCGATATATCAAGTATTTACTTGAAATCATAAATCTCATTTCTCATTAAACTCATACTGCTCAAGAATACTCTATAATAATACAATTATTTATTCATCTATATGCACACTTTCATGACAATACGGCAAGCTAGCAACATGGGGCATCCCCACGGCAATAACTAGCAAAAACTGACAACATGAGACCTCGTCTCACGGTAAATAAACTAGCACATATAAGTACACGAAGTGCATCCTAACATAAAAATCATTTCTAAAACACATGCTCATTTATCTCAAATCATGCAAGTTTCTTATAGATCACAAATCATGATTTCAACATAACCAATATTCGATTCATACTTCATAGAAAAATATATTATTTCTAAAAACAGTATCATTTAATGCATTACTTTAAAAATTCATTTAAGAAAAGCATACATACTATATACTTTTGAAAACATCAATGTTACAAGCTTATCCACGCACCTAGTGAGCTGACTACCGAGAAAGAAACTATGCAGTAGGACCGTCCCCGCTTACGGTACCACGATCACCTATAGAGATAAAAGAATTTACTATAAGGAACATAATACTAACTAGAAAATGTGATAGAACATGAAAGAAACGTGATTCGGTCGCTCTCGTAATCCTAACGAAATTTCGGCAAGGTTTCGTTTATAAAGCGGACATCCATTATACCACCCATAATAATCAACTTACATACAAATTCTATTCATAACATACACTTTCGCAATTTAATCCAACACTATCTCAAATCTCAAGATCACAATAATTTTCCGCATACAATCTTACTCGACTATATTTCCCAATAAAGTCCATCATTCACTTCTAACCACAAGGTAATCATTTATATGGTCCAAACATGTAAATGAATCATACTTTAAAGCTATTCATCATTCCGAAATACATTACATGCTTAAACCAAATATAACGATAAATTATACGAAAATTAAGATTCGGAGGTCCGTTACTACTCGAAATGGTCGGGAAGTCACGGGGGAAGACTCGGGAAATCGGCGGTGACACACTGTCCGGAGCTTGTGGGCCACGCATCGCTCGTCCAGGCCGCGCGTGGGCCTCACGAGCAACTGCGCAAGGCGCGCGTGAGCACCACGCGTCGGCCAGACTCCAAAGTTTCCGGTGGTCGAATATCCATCTCCCCCTCCCAGTTCCAATGCCGCTGATGGCTTGTCAATCAGAGTTCCAGATCAACGGAAAATTGAGAAACACCATTCAAAGTTTCTTATCGGGATTTCTACGAAAATTGGGAGTTTCCCGAGATGAAACCACCACAAAAAAATAATCCTCTCGATGAGATATACGTTTTTCGTAAAAGATCCGGTTGGGATCGATTCCGGATTGGATGGATTGAGGCCAAATCTCTCTCTTTTCTCTATTTTTTTCTTCTTTTTCTCTCTTCTCTCTCTCTCACGTTTGCTGCTGTTTATTTTTTTTAAAAAAAAAGTGGCTACTGGATGATCTCTATATAAAAGTGAAAAAATATAATCAAAACATAAATGTGATCTTATTAGTTCTGATTATTTTGTTCGAGATTACATACTGTTTTTCTTCTTGATTAAAAAATCATAATAGAGTTTGAGGTACATATGAACTTGTATAGAGGTATTTGTAAAATAAATTGAGATCTTCCATTACAGTTTTAGGCACTTTTATGAATAGAGGATCCTTGATTAGTAGCCTAGCAAATTCCACTGACGCGTGCAAGTATGTGCATTGTGTTCATCTGTCAACTATTTTCCACATCAGGCTGCTACTACAGCAGTAGTGTCGCAAGATTGCTGCTGTTGCAACACTGCTACTGTTGCAGGCTGTGCTGTTGCAACACTATTGATGTTGCACGTGTGCTGTTGTAATTTCTCTGTCATTTGATTATATGAAAATTCTAATTGTAAAATAAAAATTTGATAGTTATGGTGAAAATTTTGGTTTCTTATTTTACAGATGGTATCGAGATCTCGCAAATGCCTTTATTTGATTATATGAAAATTCTAATTGTAAAATAAAAATTTGATAGTTACGGTGAAAATTTTGGTTTCTTACTTTACAGATGGTATCGAGTTCTCGCAAATGCCTTTATTTGATTTCATCTACATCTGTAAGGACAAATGTTGATCATGTAGTCTCTGCTAGCATAGGTGACTCGAGTACAACGAAGCCTCGAGGATGCAGCCGTGGCCTGGCGTTGGTTAGGCATGTCAAGACCCGCGGCCGCATCCAGATAGAGATATATGATGATGGAGAAAGAGATATTGAGCAACATTCTTCGTTCATTACCAATATCATAGGTGCTGCTACTCGATTTAAAGCTCCCCAAAAATACGAATCTTGGAGAAATATCCCATGGGTGACGAAAATCAACCATCTCTTCCCACGATATTTATGAGTAAACTTACAGTATTGAATTTTCTTTAAATTATTATTTTAGATTTAATTTCTAATTGGGTTCTATTCCTACAGGAGTAGTTCAACGTGGACCTAAATAAACCAAATGTCATGAAGTATCTCTACCACCAAATGGAGAAGAGTTACACGGATTTTAAGACAAAAGTCCTGAAATCGATATTTGATGAAGACGGGGCTTCGTAGGCTCCATAACACAGGCCTAGTTGTATACAGAAGCAAGATGGATATTCTTGTGTGAGCTATAGTCGAGCAAAAAACACGAGGTAACTTTTAAAATAATACGAACTGGTGATTCTCTTTGTTTTTGTTACTGACAATGTTGTTAAATGTAAAATAAATGTCAAGCAAACGCATAGAATCACAGTCACATGCGTTTCAACCATCATCAAAGCTCCAAGCCATTTTTCCAACACCGTACTGAGCATTCTGAGATAAATATATCCTAAATTATTTTTAGCATTTCATTAATTTTACTAACACTAACAACCACTTTATGCTATTTCGCAAAATAACATGGGTGAGATGCAGTCATTTGTTGGAGTTTTTCCGAGTGACATACTACAGTGAGAAGAAGAAATGGGTCAATGAAGAAGCCAAATTCCGCTTCGTAAGTTTTAGCATTTATGATAAATTAAATATATTTTTAAATTTAATTTTTTTCTTTTCAAGTTCGAACATTAACTTCAATTTTTTAAATAAAACGAAATGGTGGAAGTCCAGCGACATGCTGAAGAGATAGGTTCCGACACTCTACCAGATGAGAAGTTGTCGCAATTGGTTTTCAAGAATCAGATAGCGTAAAATTTCGACCTTGGCACTCGTGAGAAGCCGACTTCGTCTGGACAGACTACCGTTTCTTCTCATACTCGGTTGTGCCTTCAAGAACAATTAGACAACACCAAGGAAGAGTTGGACAATATCAAAGAAGAATTGAAGAAGACTAAGGAGAAGTTACAGCAGGTCGAGGAGGACAACTAGAAGAAAATACAGGAGTTCAAGAAGCAAATGAGGACTTTTAGGCAAATACTGGAGGTATTACTCGGTAAATTTGCATCGGTCTCGACCACCCATCCATCACAGCAGCAGTGATTGTTATTTTCATTTGTATAAACATTCACGATAGTAGTGATTGTTAATATACTATGTATTTATATTATTTAATAAAATTTAAATATAAATTTATTTTATTTTATTTTATATTTTATTTTATTGATAATTTTATAAGAATAAAAAATTATCGGAATAAAAATTATCTTACTATTGCTCAGTAAAATTATTTTTATTTATAATAATTTTTAAAAAAAATCGTAAACCTTTAGCGTCGAATATTTGGACGCTAAGGATAATAAAATAATAATTTATTTTTCAATACCCTCTCAAAGTAGTAAAATAATATTTATTTTTTAATATTATTTCACCTTTAGTGTCAAAATATTCGACGTTAAATGTAATAAATAAACTTTCAATTTTTATTTTAAAATATATTTAGCATCGAAATTTTCGACGCTACAGGTCTCAATTTTAGCGTCGAGAATATTTTGACGCAAAATGTTGTACTTTAGTGCCAAAAGTATAGTTTCCTGTCCATGTATTAGCGTCGAATATTCTTTAGCGTCAATGGATCTTCTTTTAGCGTCAATATTTTTCGACACTAGAAACCTTATTTTTTGAAATGCAAACACCCAAAACAAAACAACATCGTTTTGAATTTGAATTTGACCAATTTGAGCACCAATTCACACAATAAATTCGGGCAAAAGTAATTTTTTTGCATTTTATTGCCCCGTGCCTTGCCATGGAGCAGGAATATATATACAGGAACCGGCCTCAGATTCCTTCTGGCTAGACTTCCTGTCAAGAGACAACCACAAGAACTGCAAGAATTAATCCGTATATATATATAAAAAAAAAAAAAAAAAAAAAAAAAAATAGATAAGGATGGCTCAACGCATAAGATTTATTACACTATATCTGTGACCATGAGGTTATAACAGAATAACCTTACTGGTTATATACTGGTTATATCAAGATATAGGTAAAAAAATAAATGTAACAGATCAGTAATTTTATAAGGTATATATATCTCAAGGCCAGGAAAAGCACGATGTAAAGTTTTAACTGCCCCGCCCCAAAAACCAACTAATAATATGGTATTGAAATAAAATAATATGTAAATATTGTTTGCACCTTGGATAGCTGCGAACTCAGGAATTTTTACTTCTATAAATAGAGGGCATGATAGTACAAGAAAGGCTACAAGCAATGCAAAAACAGGAATACTGCTCTTTATTATTTGTTAATATTTTTGATAAACTCATGGTGTCTTAAATCTTAATAACAAGCTTTCCACGACGTTGTTGACTTGAATTTAAACATTTTGCATTCGGAATAATATAACATTAACACACAAACCACCACAATTCCAGGATCTTTCATGGCATTAATGATTCTCAATAATGAAAGAGGCATTTTAAAGAAAAAGAAATGAAAGTCCAAGTTGAATTTCACAGATCTATCTGCAATTTCTTCCTTTCAGATATTTGTAACCCTAAAATCACACGGCTTAGACCCACCAAGAAGAAAACGTGCATATACCACTTTTATGATAACAAATAGTCGAAATATTGCAAGGTGGTAGTCAGAGATATTGGAGTTCGGGTTCCAGCTTGCATGTTAATTGTATTTGTATTATTGATTAGTTATAAGTGTTGTGTTTTAAATATTGACAAATTCTAGTTTTTATGTTCACTTGGACAAGTTTTGAAGTCAACTTTGAAGGGCCTTAAGTACATTATTAGCAAGATTGGTCTTAGAAAAGCTGACACAAGCGGTTTGCTGGAACCTCGAATTAAGAGAAATTTTAAATTTTAGTGTATAATATGATTTTTTTTTTTAATCTTTTATCGACAGGGGTCTCATTTTAAGAACTCGTCTAGGGCCCATAAATTTCTACCCTTGATTATTATAATGAATATATACATGAGTTAATGAATAATTTCTTTCTCTATTCTTATTGGTTGATTTCAAATAGTGTATGTATGTGAAAATATTAATAGACGGACATATCATATCATCCATACTCTAATCTCACACAAATATTTCTCTCGAACTAGAGTAGTTTACAAAATATAATGTATGCAAAACAATGAAAAAAAAAGAAAAAAAAAAACTAATTAAGAAAAAAAAAAGCTTAAGTACAATATTACAAAAATAAAATTACAAAAACAAACCCGAAAAGGAGAAATACACATTAAAATCCATCAAGACAAATTAAAATACATCTTATATTAATAAAGATTTCATTCGAGGGGAAAAAAGAGTCTTTAACATAAACATATCCCACTTTGATGTTAGAAAATGATAGAATCACACACATATAAACAAATATAGCTAGTAACAAAGCATTTATTTGTACTATATATGTTTAATTGAACTAAAATTAAATGAGATTGCAAAGTAGCAGCAGCTTCAATTGATGGACTTTTAACCATTTTGAAAACGGGAACTGGCTGGTGCCGGTGGTGTCCGCGGGTAAGGAACCCCCTTGTAAGGAACCTGCCTGAGGCTCCGCCGGATTAATCCTTCCGCCATACTCTGACGTATTAAACTTCCTGTCATTTAGAACTCAAAGATAATGAAAACATGGAAGCATATTACACATTGATTACTAAAATGAAGGAAGCTGTAAAGAAATGCACCTTTGATAGCTGCAAATTCGGGAATTCTTGCTTCTATTAACAGAGGCCATGAACTCATCATATATAAGATTAATATTATACAGGCAACAAGCAAAGCATTCCTGTGGCAACTCATCAGCATTAATTCTATACTACTGAATTTTTTTGATTACTTGCTTGCTAATATCAGACCTATTATATACACAATGCATAATGCATGCCTTGCTATCAGGGGCGGTGGCAAGTTGGGCCCAGCAGGGGCTGCAGCCCCTGCTGGGCCCAAAATTTTTTTATCAAACTTAAAAAAAAACAAATTGTTACTAGCCCTGCTTTTTTCAAAATCAGAGTGCCCTTCAATATTCAATATTCAATCTTCATCTTCAGTTTTTCACACTTCACAGCAACAGCCGACAGCCCCTGCCCCCTGGTATCTTTGATCTTTCTTTTTTCTTTTTTCTTTTTAATTTTTTTGTTAATCATCATTACTACTATTAGTACTATGCAAATCCATTTTTTATTTTTGATTGCAAATCCATTTTTGTTAAATCCATTTTTGATTGCAAATATTATACAAATTAACAAATATCTTTCTTTTTTTATTTTTATTTTTTGTTTTCAATTTGATGCTTGAAATGGGTTAATCGTTAATGCCATTAACTTAATGGGTTCTGTTTAATTTTTTTGAAATGGGTAATCGTTAATGCGTGTATTACAGTGCTCCCTGCTATCTTTCTTTTTTCTTTATTTTTATTTTTTGTTAATCATCATTACTACAGTATTATGCAAATCCATTTTTTATTTTTGATTGCAAATCCATTTTTGTTAAATCCATTTTTGATTGCAAATATTATGCAAATTAACAAATATCTTTCTTTTTTTATTTTTATTTTTTGTTTTCAATTTGATGCTTGAAATGGGTTAATCGTTAATGCCATTAACTTAATGAGTTCTGTTTAATTTGTACATTTGTTAATTACTTAAATTGATTGCATCATTGAAATTGTGGGTTTCACTTTATTTGCATAGAAAAAAATTAATAATAATAATAATAATAATAATAAAATAGGAAACACGTTTTGGTGCTGATGAAGTTTCATAAACATTTTTTTCATATAATAATAATAAAATAGGAAACTAAATTATTCTTTTGTTTATTTGATATAGTTATGGAGAAATATTTTAAAAGAATATCAACATTACAATCTTCTCCGAAGAAAACTAAGTATTGTTCAAGTGAAGATGTAGAAGTTAATTTACAAGATCTTCCTACAGATCCTGGATTAAGACCTCGAATCTCTTATTATAGTCATAATATCCGAGATGAAGTCCGAAGAGCGTACTTACAAAAGGGTCCTGTTCAACCTAAAAATCACAACTTTAAATTATCAAATTTTGGAAATCAAAAACGACGGTTTGTCTCAACTTGGTTTGAACATTTTGGCTCTTGGTTGGAATATAGCATAGAAAAAGATGCTGCATTCTGTCTTTTTTGTTATCTTTTTAAAGAAGAGAATGGTAAACAAAGTGGTGGTGATATATTTGTTGGTCAAGGATTTAAGAATTGGAAGAAGAAAGAAAAATTTATTGAACATGAGGGAGATATCAATAGTGCTCATAATAAAGCTAGACATGATTGTGAAGCGTTGATGAATCAGAAGCAGCATATTGAAATAGCTTTCTCAAGACATTCAGAAAAAACTCGAAGTGAATATCGAGCCCATTTGAATGCTACTATTGATTGTGTTAGATTTCTGTTAAAACAAGGGCTTGCATTTCGTGGGCATGATGAGTCTAAAGATTCAAATAATCGAGGTAACTTTCTTGAGCTTCTACATTTCCTTGCTGACCATAATGAAGACATTGATGCTATTACTTTTGAAAATGCTCCTAGAAATCTTCGGTTGACATCAAATGAGATTCAGAAAGATATTGTAACTTGTGTTTCAGTTGAAACTACCAATATTATTATTAGAGAGATGGGTGATGTTTTGTTTTCTATTCTTGTTGATGAGTCTCGTGATATATCATCAAAGGAACAAATGGCTCACGTTGGGGCTCACATTATGGTACGTTATTAAGCATAATTAGTATGTTTTCATCTATTACTAATATGCTTGAAATTATTTCGAATGAGGGAAATTCTGAACAAAGATTTCAAGCTACAACATTGCTGAAATTCATGCATTCATTTGAGTTTATTTTTAGCTTATTCTTGATGAAAAGAATACTTGGATTTGCATATGAGTTATCTCAAGCATTACAAAAAAAAGACCAAGACATTGTGAATGCCATGAAATTAATTGGAATGTATAGGCGAAACTTGCAAAACATGAGAGAGAATGGATGGGACTCTTTACTTGGTGAAGTTTCTTCCTATTGTGAGAATCATGACATTGATCTTCCTAATATGGATGATATTTTTTTGACTAATGGGAGATCACAACGCAAGGGTCAAAAGATCACAAATACACATCGTTTTCGTGTTGAGTTATTTTATGCAGTTTTGGACATGCAACTTCAAGAATTAAACAACCGCTTCAATGAGACGAACACCGAGTTGCTCCTTTGTTTGGCATGTCTATGTCCAAATGACTCGTTTGCAGCTTTTGATAAACATAAATTACTGCGCCTTGCTGAATTTTATCCAAATGATTTTCTTCGATGGATCTCATGGCACTTGAAATTCAGCTTGAAGTTTATATTATGGATGTTGGTTCTGATAATGATTTTTCAAGATTGAAAGGGATTGGTGAGCTTGCAAGAAGAATGGTTGAAACTGGAAAAGATAAAGTGTTTCCATTAGTTTATTTATTGGTGACATTAGTATTGATATTACCGGTTGCCACAGCTACAGTGGAAAGAGCATTTTCAACTATGCATTTTGTGAAAAATCGATTGCGAAATCGGATGGGAGATCAATGGTTAAATGATAGTCTAGTAGTATACATAGAAAAGGATATTTTTTTGTAATATTGATAATGAAGTAATTATCCAACGTTTTCAACATATGAAAGCTCGTCGAGGACAATTGTAAATGTATTGAATGAAAATATTAAATATATGAATGAATTTCAAAATTTTGGTATTTTTTTTGTTGAACTTTTTATCTTAGCCCCTCCTGTGTTGAATCCCTGGCTCCGCCACTGCTTGCTATGATCTAATATTTAATTTTCCTTTTGAATTTTGATCGACGACTGAGAGGTAAGGAATTTCGAATCCCAACTTTGATTTTTCCAAGTCAAAGAAAAGAAAATGCACTTATAATTCACAATTATATTTATCAAATTCATTTTCCTGAGCTACAATGTGAACTCTTTGAATCTTTGCTGCGGTCAGGCGGTGTATCCATAAATTTCAATCAGTATGGGCTAAATTTTTTCTTACCAAAATAATATATAATGAATTCATACATATTTTTTGAAATTACAAGATGATTCCTATACTTTTGAAAATCATGAAATAGCCCTTAGTTTATAGTTTTATCCATAATTTCTAAAAAATCAATTTATCCTAAAAATTTAGGTAAAAAATTATTTTTAAAATTATGTATTTTAAGTTTATGTAGTATATTATATACTAAATTTCCGCTAATTTATTGTAGATCTAATCACATTTTTAATTAAATTATTAAAAACCTGGTGCTAAAACTCAACATTTGTGCTTTGAATAACTATAAATAAAAAATAAATATACAAAATAATTATATTTATATTAATATGTGAATATTTTATAAATAACAACTATACACGACGTGGTTTAATAAAAGAATCACTACAAATATATCAATAAATTAGAAGATCAATAACCAAACCTAAGTATAAATATAGTTATTTTTATTTAAATGTAATTGAATCTCTATTCTTTTGTAAATGGAAAAACACATAAATGAGTTGATTTAAAATGAAAAATAGTCAATTATCTATACACATATAAATTAAATATAATTATTTTAGATATGTTTAAGAAATAAGATTGATACAAAAGTATATTGGAATTCTTTTAACTAATTTGGAATTGGGCCTACATATTATATTAAAAATACAACTCAAAAAATTAATAAATAATACATTTATGGGTGTTATTTAATTATTTATATTTTATAAGATATATATATATATATATATAATTTATAAAAAAAAATAGTGGGTTTAGTACTGGGGACAACTGCCTGACCCCAACATGGCTGTGCCACTGGTCAGGCTCCGGCTAAGCATTTACGTTCGACAATAGTTGAAATTTACACATAATCTAAGAGAGTGAAGTGATGACAATAAATATATAGACAATAGAACCACACAAAATAAAAATAATTGACATTTTAAAGTCATAAAAAGAGGCTTGATCATGGAGTATTCAAACAAGAAAATGCCCTAGAAATATGGGTTCAATTTGGAGAATGTGCTTTGTCAAGCTAACTGACCCACTTATTTCGAATATTTTGATTATGTGATTCCATTTCAAATTTAATTATGGAATTTTATTAAGAGTGGTTGTGATTGGCTATTGATATACTTCATGCTCGGCTAATTTTATTGGTTGCTGGATATATTTCATGTTGGACTAATTGTATTGGTTGTCGGGTATATGCAACCTAAATTTTACCCAATTGATTTCATTTTTGGCTCCTCCATTGATAGTAGGTAATATATGACTGGCATTGAAAATTCATACAAGGTAAAGGAAAATTTAAATAAATAAGCCACTGAATATTTTTTATCCTGTTTTAAAATCGGACATAAAAATATATCTCAAATTCCGTCTCAATTATTAGATATGATTCCTTTGAGACGGGATGGATCGAGAAAAATTACCATGTCTAAATAGGATAAACTTGGAAAAGAAAATCTAATTCAATCATTGGGTGGATAGCATACAATTTGATTTTAGGATCCCGTAGTTGAATTTCCAATTAGGATAGAAATATATCTAATTGACATGTGTGGTCAATTTTAAAAATTGGACATAAATTAGACCTAATTTAATCAGTTGAAATATGAATTTTATCTATAGACTAAATTAGGTCAACGATGTATGACGCTTGGAAGAGTTTGTATTTAATTTTTTTTCCTAAAATGATAACTAAGTAATCATTGTAAATAAAAATGGGTTTCATTTAGGGATTGCAAAATATTGGGGGAAATCAAAAACTTAGATAATTTGTTGATTAATATTAATATTATTTTCAATTTAGTATTGTTTGCACAATTTTTCGTCAATACACGTGTAAGGTCCAAATCTCCTGAGACACAATCCCAGAAATGGATGTTTGATTCCAAGAAAATGCCTCCAAAGGGCACAAATACACAAATTACATTTATAAAGATTACAAAGTTAAGAAATTAAAATAATTGCTCGTTCTGAGCCTTCATTTTTTCTCCTCTCTGTTTTTTCTACACTTGAGTTTTTTTTATAGTGCATGACTTTACCATACGTTCGAGTAGTTCCGTTGCTTTCATTCCAATAAGCCCCAACGTTCTCTGCGCATATCCAACTGCTGGATCATGCGATCAACTGCTGTATCGTGTGTGTAACCGCTGGGTAACTTACTAAATCGTGGGGGTTGCCACCAGTCTACGTAAGAAACGTTGAAGGTATCTCATAACTGGCCAACAGTTTTGGAGTGTCTGCTTCTTCTTCCTTCATGATTCTTCGCTCATTCCTTAAATCATCCTGTATTAAGTCTTCCTAGGCCGAATCCTTCTTTGTCCTGACGCCATCAATTTTCGTCCTTAGATATATCGTCTCTTTTCGTCCTTCCTCCACCCATTTGTCCTGGGGAGATTTATTTATGCTAACAAGTACATTTTAAAATTTTCACTTTGCATTTAAATTTCCATCTTTTTATTACTTGTTTAGATAAATTTTATGGTCCAAATTTGTTAATATTTAATAAAACACAATCACCACGGGATCATAGTTGTTAAAACCGAATCAATCGGTCAAATCGGAAACCTGTCTTATATCTTGTCCGGTTAATATTTAAAAATCAATTCGGAAAAAAAATCGGTCAAATCGATAAAAATCAATCAAAATCGGTGAAATGGATCAAATCGGTTTAATTTTTTTTAATGTTTAAATTAAATATTTAATATTTTATAATTTTTAACTAAATAAAACTATTTATGACATAGATTTTTTCAGAACGGTACAACTGATCATCAACCACTTACCTATTGAACTTTTTGGATCACAGGTCTAATTATGAAAATACTTCCTTTGAACCACCGACTCATTTAACCTTTTGAATCACCGATCCAATTCTGAAAATACTGCATTTGAACCACCGACCCATTAAACCTTTTGGATCACCGATCCAATTCTGAAAATACTGCATGGGATCGATCTTCTATATTACTTATTGAGATACGTATGGTAGGACTTTGCACCTTGAATGGAAACTGCATAAGAATTACTAAAAGGGAAAATGAAATCCAACTATTTTGTAGATTTCTATAATGACACTTAAGTCATTAGAGTTTTGAAAATACAAGCTTTAATTCCTGTCGTTATATTTTTCTGTTAATTTTGAATTATTTTTCATTCGATCAGTGTTAAATGACTTGAATATCTCAAAAATTATTCAACACAGTAAAAGATTATTTCAAAATAGATGGAAGGCTCAATTAACCAAGAAAAATTAGTTACAGGAACTAAAATTTATATTTTTCTAAAATTGTAGGATTAAAATTTGTATTTCTAAAATTATAGGGATTAAAGAATAAGAGGGATTAAAATATTATTATGGTGTGTTTACGTACTCATAATCAAAATGGATTTGAATTTTGAATGAGGTGGAATCAAAATGGACTGTAATGAAAATGGTGAATCATAATAGTAATAAGTTGTTTACTTAGTTATAAGAATCGTTATCGGAATCAAATAGTATTCACATTTATGTGTTTACTTTATATAATTATAAGAATCACTTATTAACAATTTACAAAAAAAATACCATTGGTTTAATTAACTAATTAATTAATTAATTAATTAATTATTGATTAATAATTAATTCAAAAAAATTCACTTTAATATTATATGTTAATTTATTAATAATTAATAATTTATTCTTTATTTATTGTTTATTTAAATTATTAATTACATATCATTAATTATTAATAATTAAAATAATTATTAATAATTATAATTATTAATTATTTTAATTCCAATTAATAATTACTTATATATTAATTATTAATTAATTTAATATTAATTTAATATTTTTTTCAATTAATAATATTTTGTAATTTCCCTCAAGATTTGGGAATCTTCATTCCATATGAGGGATGAGAATGAGTTTCTCATTCTTCATTCTCTATTTTAAATAGCGTCAATGTATTTATTTTCATTCTCATTTTAATTTTTAGTAAGTAAACATTTCTTTCATTTTCATTCCCCATTCTCATTACAATCTATCAAGTAAACATATTATTATAATAATCTATAGAATAATTGAGTATCATTTTCTAATGCTAAAAAAAAAAAAAACAACTGTAAAGAATTAATTGCGTCTTGAAGTTGAATGACTGCAAACTATTAATAGAAGCCATGAACTGATTGACAAGATTATACATTCAACA
Source organism: Zanthoxylum bungeanum (assembly GCA_019454045.1). Taxonomy (NCBI): domain Eukaryota; kingdom Viridiplantae; phylum Streptophyta; class Magnoliopsida; order Sapindales; family Rutaceae; genus Zanthoxylum; species Zanthoxylum bungeanum. The sequence goes on from SKCR01034626.1 coordinate 87,922, forward strand.
AGCAAAGCATAAAGCACAAGCATTCTTGTGGCACCTCAGCATTCTGTAGTACTAAAATTTAGGCCAAAGAGAAAGAAAGTGATCATCGCTATTGAATCTCTTGTTTGATTACTGCTAATAGCAGACCTTTTTTTTTTAGATTTAAAATGTTCGCAAGATTCCACTTCAAAACCGGTCCATTGAACTGAGAATTGACATATTTGGACAAGCTATTAAAATTCAGCCTCAATAGCTCGTTCGAACGAATCTTCTAGAGAGTATCTTAGTCGAAGTTTGTTCGCATGTCATTAGAACGGGATTGCGATATCAGGAAAACTGGTGCATTTCAGCAGTCTAATTTTAGGGTTTGGGAACTTTAAGCTATAAAAGGTTTTCCTCAGCCTCTTTCTCAGACTTGATAGGATATATTGAATCTTTCCGTTTATTTCTATTTCTTTTATCAAACTCTTCCTTGAAGACACCCTTGCTCTTCCCACGAGAGATTGATCGTCCTTAAACCATCAACATCATAAACAGCAAAACCAGCTCTAACCTTCAGAGTTCAAAGATGAGATTAGTTGACAGAGATCCGAAACTTGAAGAAGCATGTTCACTTTATGGATTCACGTCGAAGACTTTGGAGAAGGCTGCTTGGTATAAGTTCGAAGAGTTGCTTCGAGTTATTACAATTAGGGTAATTGAGTCAGTAAAATTTTGTCATAAGTCTTTTAATCATCACTATAAGTTTCACTCTATGATAAATTTGGATAGTAACCTATTCCCTGAATGATTTTTTCTTTTGAGAATTTTTCACTTAGTAAACAAATTCTAGTATGATATTTATTTACTTTTCTTAATTTATTTTATGCTCTTCAAATTCTTGTTTAGTTTAAGAGTGTGGAATTTTCTTATACTTAGATTGTTTTTCATAGCCAAAGAAATATTATTTTCTACTTGTCGTAAATAGGGTAGAAAGATTTTAATTTCGTAGTGTTTATACATATTCCCATAAGTACATTAGAATCATAAAACCATAATTTTCACTTTTATATAGAGATCTAAATTAAGTAAGATTATCTTCCTTAATTAGAGATCGATCAGAAAGTGTCTCAGAAGTGTGGAGATCAATCCGGAGTAGTTTTGTTATACCTCATTTATTTTATTATTATTTATTATTATTATTATTTTTCTTTTCTTTTCTTTTCTTTTCTTTCCTTATCACACTCATATCTAACTAAAACCCCACAAAGTCATAACTTTACCTAAAAGCATATATTATCATTACAACCAAACAAAATAAATCAACCTCACCATTCCACTAATTCTAATCACCAAACTTCATTATTTTCAAAGAATACCGAGCATGGCAGAGAAGAAAGAAACAACACTAGCAGTTGAAACTTGAAACTTAGAACAAGATCGATCACAATCAACATAAAATACACATTAAAATGCATTGTTACCAAAATAAAATTAGAAAAACAACCGGAAAAGGGGAAATACACATTAAAATCCGTCAAGACAAATTAAAATACATCTTATATTAGCAAGTGAGGGGAAAAAGGATTCTTTAACATAAACATATCCCACTTTGATGATACAAAATGGAAGAAGGAAGAATTTGCAAGGTGAGTGGTGAGAGATATAAAGCTAGTAACAAAGAATTTATTTGTACTATATATGTTTAATTGAACCAAATTAAATGAGATTGCAAAGTAGCAGCAGCTTCAATTGATAGACTTTTAACCATGTTGATGAGACGAAGGGTCTGGTGTCGGTGGTTTCCACTGGTAAGGAACCTGCCTGAGGCTCCGCCGGATTAATCCTTCCGCCATACTCTGACGTATTAAACTTCCTGTCATTCAGAACACAAAGATAATGAAAACATGGAAGCATATTCATGCACATTGATTACTAAAATTAAGGAAGCTGTACCTTTGATAGCTGCAAATTCGGGAATTCTTGCTTCTATTAACAGAGGCCATGAACTCATATATAAGATTAATATTATACAGGCAACAAGCAAAGCATTCCTGTGGCACCTCATCAGCATTAATTCTGTACTACTGAATTTTATTTGATCACTTACTGCTAATATCAGACCAATATATACAGAATGCAGAATGCATGCCTTGCTATGATTTAATATTTTCCTTTTGAATTTTGATCGACGACTGAGAGGTAAGGAATTAAAAATTCCAACTTTGATTTTTCCAAGTCAAAGAAAAGAAAATGCACTTATAATTTCACAAATATATTTGTCAAATTCATTTTCCTGAGCAACAATGTGAACTCCTTGAATCTTTGCTACGGTCAGGCTCCGGCTAAGCATTTACTGTTGGTTTGTGAAGAATCATTGCACCGGTGCAATGATTAAAAAGAAATTAATTAAATATTTTGGTGGGTTCCGCATGCTAAAAAGAAAATAATAAAAAAATTAAAATTCATTATATGCACAGTGAATTTCATACCTATAAATAGAGGCTTCATTTCATTATTTTATCTATCTCATTCTCAACCAAATCTTCTGTATTCTAAGAGAGAAAATATAGTTTATTCTTAAGAGTTTGTGAGAGTTGTTCTTCTATTTTAAGAGAGTATGATATTCACTCATTGAGTTTAGAGAGAGGTTGTAAAATTCTTTCCACCATATTAAAATCCTTCTATTTTTACCCGCGAATGTTTCCCTCACATTGAGGGATTTATCATGTTAAATCTGTGTCTCATTACTTTATTTTATTGATAATATTTATGGTAAACCAAGTCTCATAATTATTATTGTATTGTTATATAGTAGGCTAAGCCTCCTAATTATTTATTATATGGTAGAAAACGCCTCTTGAACTAACAATTATTCTCAATTTCACTTTAATTGTGAAAATTCGGGGTTATCCTAAGTTCTGACCTATGCGGAATTTAAACACAATAAGCAAGACAAGTCTTGATTACTGCTGCTAATGGAATTACAACAGGCAACCACAAAATCCAACAATTAAAATATGCTGCAGATATAAAAACAATAACAATAAATAAAGCAGTAAATAAAATCAATCACACAAAATTCAACACAATAATTTTGGTGACGAAGTGGAAAACTCTTGCGAGTAAAAAACCACTCCGGGTATAGGTTACCACCTGAATCCACTATATAGAGAAAAACTTACAGCGATGGTCAAGACCTATGGTGGCAACTCCACCGACTCAAGTACCTCAATACTGTAAGAACTCAAGGCAACTCCTCAAGCCCGCGACCCACGGTTTTCTTCAGAACCTCTGAAGTCTCTGAGTAGATTGTATCACCTTTGACGCCGGAACTCCGACTACCAAACTTCCTCCTACAGAACTCTAAAGGATTATGGAATTTGGGTTAAGTTGTGTTGAAGGTTTAGCAAAGAATGAATTTCACCAAACAAATAGAAGACAAAAGATTCAAGGAGTCTTCAAGATGAAATCAAAGAGAGTTGAAAGCTTTGAGAGGTTTTGGCTCAAAAGGAATGTGTTTCAACTAACTGGGGATGGCGGCTACAAGTTTGTTTATATAGGTAGTGTGAAAAGCTAGGGTTTTCCAAGGTGAAAAATGGCCAAAAACGCATCCAGATGCGACTGGCTTAAGACCTTATTTTATGAGCTGGACACAGCCAAAGAAATCCATCCCTAACAAACCAAGTCCACAAAATAGGTGTTCAAACCCAGCACCACTAGGACCTGAAAAATAAGCAACATTGGTTGCATGCTTTATTATTTACCCCATAAATATCATGAGCTCATATTTAATAACTCTTTCGAGTGAAAAGTTTTTGCTCTTATCTTTTGAATTTGCCCATTTTGCACTTGAGTCTCATTTTTTTTCATTTTCATTTTTTTTTTTGCAAAAGGGGATAGCAAGGTCATCTAGTCAAATGTCACACTATTCAGTAAACAAAGTATTGTAGAAATTAGATTGCCAGTCCAAAAACTCATACATGCGACCAAGCCTTGATAAAATAAAATCGTGTATGTGAATTGCAAGGACAAGATATACCAAGAGTTTTTATCACACACACTCATGTTTATAGAGCATCAAGAAAATAAAAGCATATCATACATGCATAATCATATATCTACATATCAGGATCACATGCATAAGCTTTTCATGCTCTAACAAGCCGTAAAATAAGATAATTTTTGTCTTTTTCATTTTTTTTTTGTATTTTTCAGATTTTAACAAATAAAAATAAAGACATAAACAGGCTTGTAAAACATCCAATGGTAAGTGGATTTGTATCCCGAGTGCAGATCATACTACCGTCCATTCGGAATCAGCTATGAAATTTATGTCCGGGTTTCCATCCTATATACCAAGGGATATATAACAAAAACAAGACACACACACACCCATATGCTGTGAAAATAAAATAAACGTGCAAAAACATAAACACACGCACACACACATGTAATGGGAAAATAAAAATACATCTTTTAAGCAGAGTTACACCGTAGTGCACTCTCATCATGTCCATCAGGAAACGCGGAAGAATATGGGAATTCATCTTGCTTCTTTACCCAAACCTTTCTAAGAACCTCATCCACTTGAGAATTCCTAGTCAACAAATTAAGTTTCTCACTAAGATTTTGTCTGTTTAGTTAGTGCAGAAACTTGAGAAGCTAGATTTGAAGAGTCAAATCTAGTTGACACCTTCTTAGGCATCTTCTTTTGCTTGTGAAGCATAAAGCACTTCTGCCTAATGTGTCACTCCTTGCCACAATGATGGCACACAGGCACAAACCTCAGATGAGAGCGAGGTTTACCCACAACACCTCTAGATTGAGGTTGGGAAACAGGACGAGGAATAACAGGAGGAAAAACATGATTACACATAACATGTTTCTTACTTAAGTCACGTTTAGCTGCAACAGGCACAACTTTGGAAGAAGAAGCCTTATTGCAGTTAGGCTCAGAAATAATACCAAACATATGGTCCACCTTTTTATTTCTACTAGAAAATGCAGACAATTGAGTTCTAGCATCTTCAAGCTCAGTCTCTAAAATTTGGACCCTATCAACTAGGCCTCTATTCCTCTCCTCTAGGTCATCAACCATCAAAAGACTTTGCTCAAATTTAGCTTGAGCGTCATTCTTTTCTAGCTCTACAATTTTTAGCCTTTTACTGACCTCTATATTAGTCTTCTTAATAGCTAAACTCTCATTAAACAGTTCAGCATAAGCAAGCTGAAGACTATCATCATCAACAGACTAACTGTGAGAAGATTCTGAACCAGAATCACTAACATATTTGTTCCTCTCACGGGTCACATTAGCAATAAAGGCTATATAATTGTTCTTGTCTTTAGGAGACTCATCAGAGGTATAGCCACCTTCTGAATCACTGGGAGAGGCTGCCATGGCTTTCTTACCTTTAGCCTTCAGATATGGGGATACTCACGTCTAATGTGCCCATATCCTTCACACTCATGGCATTGGACATCACGGGATCTACTACCCCTATCCTTTCTAGACTCTTTCCTGCAATGCCTCATTTCTCTAGGCATAACCTCCCTATCATTGTTACTGCTATGGCCACTCTTCTTAAGTTTAAGAAATTTCTTAAACTTCTTTGCAAACAAGGCCAAATCACGATCCGTGATGGTATCATCACCACTAGACGAATCATGCACAACTTCCTTAGCGATTTTCATCGCAAGCGTTTTTGGCTCACTATAAGCTGGAAGTTTTTTCTCATAAACCTGCAGTTTTCCTACGAGTTCATCTAAATTAAGCTGATCGAGGTCATTGCTTTCCTCGATGGTGGTGATTTTGGGTAGGAACTTATCAGGTAGGGATCTCAGGATTTTCCTAACTATCCTACTGGTAGGAATAGTCTCACCTTAAAACTAGAGTTAACAATATCGTTAATCTCAACATAAAACTCATCAAATGTCTCATCGTCTTTCATTCTGGCGACCTCAAACCTAGTAGCTAAATCCTGGAGTCTATTATTTTTAACAGACAATGTGCCCTCATGCACAGTCTGCAGGATGTCTCAAGCATCCTTGGCTATATCACACATTGAGATTCTCCTAAACTCAGCAGAACACACAGCACCATGTATGGCATTAACAGCCTTGCTGTTCCTATTGCTAACATCAAATTCGTCCTTTGTCCAGGTCAATTTATCTTTAGGGGAAGATACCCCATCAACAATAACAACGGGAGGTTTCCACCCGTGTTCAACAGTCATCCAGACCCTCTCATCTAAGGACTTAAGGAACGCTTTCATGCGAACCTTCCAATGTAAATATTTTGTGCCATCAAAAAATGACGGACAATTCAAGGGTTGACTACGTTCCATAACTAACGGGTCGAGGATCGAGTTCAGTCTTTGATACCAATTGAAAATTCGGGGTTATCCTAAGTTCTGACCCTATGCGGAATTTAAACACAATAAGCAGGACAAGGCAATCTTGATTACTGCTGCTAATGGAATTACAACAGGCAACCACAAAATCCAACAATTAAAATATGCTGCAAATATAAAAACAATAACAATAATAAAGCAGCAAATAAAATCAATCACATAAAATTCAACACAATAATTTTGGTGACGAAGTGGAAAACTCTTACGAGTAAAAAATCACTCCGGTATAGGCTACCACCTGAATCCACTATATAGAGAAAAACTTACAGCGATGGTCAAGACCTATGGTGGCAACTCCACCGACTCAAGTACCTCAATACTGTAAGAACTCAAGGCAACTCCTCAAGCCCGCGACCCACGATTTTCTTCAGAACCTCTGAAGTCTCTGAGTAGATTGTATCACCTCTGACGCCGGAACTCCGACTACTAAACTTCCTCCTAAAGAACTCTAAAGGATTAGGGAATTTGGGTTAAGTTGTGATGAAGGTTTAACAAATAATGAATTTCACCAATAAATAGAAGACAAAAGATTCAAGGAGTCATCAAGATGAAATCAAAGAGAGTTGAAAGGTTTGAGAGTTTTTGGCTCAAAAGGAATGTGTTTCAACTAACTGGGGATGGAGGCTACAAGTTTGTTTATATAGGTAGTGTGAAAAGCTAGGGTTTTCCCATGTGAAAAAGGGCAAAAAATACGTCCAGATGCGACTGGCGTTCGAACGGTTTATCGAACGCTTCACGAACGCGTGCCCACTGGAAAGACTCATTCGAACGCCACTCGAACGCACAACGAACGGATGCTCTCTGGAATGATCTCGTTCGAACCCAACAAGAACGTGACTCGGACGTTTGCTCTCTGGAATGCTCACGTTCAAACCCAATAAAGAACGAAGCACCAACATCAATCGTTCGAACACTGCAACGAACGCACCACGAACGCATGTCTGATGCACAGCAGCCAAAGACCAGTCCAATTGCACAAAGATCTTCACGACAAATTACAACCCAATTGAACTTATTTTGTCACGGATACATGCCAATAAAAAATGGAGCTAACAGTCTCCCCCTTTAGCATTCCGTGACAAAACACTACCTAATACAAAGACTACGGTAATAGACCCAAAAAGCAAAATAGTCAACTGTCAACCATCAAAACAGTGACTTATTACAAATGGACTCGATCTAACACCTAACAAATTAGTCTTGAATATAATGCCACCGCAGCAACATACCTGCTACCTGAAATATCCACAACCAACAACATACCGTGAAAAGCATTGGGATAATCAAGTAAAACATAAAGCAGGTAAAAATCTCATGCATGTACAAGTAGAAATCCTTCTCCCCCTTAATCTTAACTCCCCTTAAAATGAAGATATCGAAAAGATATTCTACGGCTCCCTCCTATATATTAAGGCTATCCCCCTTAATATATTACTCTCCCCATTTTTGTCACGAAATGACAAGGGGTAAAAGAAAACAGGAAAAATAACATGAGAACAGGAGACAACACATGCAAGAGCAGAACCAACATGAATTACTCCCCCTCACTAACAGGCACATACAGTTAGTAAATAAATAATCAAATGGGAAGTAAACACTCAATGATATGCAAAACAAATGATATGCAGTGATATAAAGCACATACAAGCACACAAAGATAAACAAACAATCCTGTCAAAATTGACTGAAACAGCATTTCAAGCAGATACAATGATACCCAGTCAGTATTCAGCTGTTTATGACATGAAACAATATGCATTATTTAAAAGTAGCTAAATACAACACTTATGCATATGACATAAACACCAAAGCAATAAAGCACTTGCGTGAAAAATAAAGTGCATAACGAATCAAGGCTTAAGACCTTATTTTATGAGCTGGACACAGCCAAAGAAATACATCTCTAAACAAAACCAAGTCCACAAAATAGGTGTTCAAAAACCCAGCACCACTAGGACGTGAAAAATAAGCAACATTGGTTGCATGCTATATTATTTACCCCATAAATATCATAAGCTCATATTTAACAACTCTTTCGAGTGAAGGGTTTTTGCCCTTATCTTTTGAATTTGCCCATTTTGCACTTGAGTCTCATTTTTTTTTCATTTTCATTTTTTTTCATTTTTTTCTTTTTTTTGCAAAAGGGGATAGCAAGGTCATCTAGTCAAAGGTCACACTATTCAGTAAACAAAGTATGGTAGAAATTAGATTGCCAGTCCAAAAACTCATACATGCGACCAAGCCTTGATAAAATAAAATCGTGTATGTGAATTGCAAGCACAAGATTACCAAGAGTTTTTATCACACACACTCATGTGTATAGAGTATCAAGAAAAATAAAAGCATATCATACATGCATAATCATATATCCTACATATCATGATCACATGCATAAGCTTTTCATGCTCTAACAAGCCGTTTAAAATAAGATAATTTTTTTCTTTTTCAATTTTTTTTTTGTATTTTTCAGATTTTAAAAAATTAAAATAAAGACATAAACATGCTTGTAAAACATCTAATGGTACGTAGAGTTGTATCCCGAGTGCAGATCATACTACCATCCATTCGGAATCAGCTATGAAATTTATGTCCGTATTTCCATCATATATACCAAGAGATATATAACAAAAACAAGACACACACACACCATATGCTGTGAAAACAAAATAAACGTGCAAAAATATAAAACACATGCACAAACACATGTAATGGGAAAATAAAAATGCATCTTTAAGCAGAGTTACACCGTAGTGCACTCTCATCATGTCCATCAGGACACGCAGAAGAATATGGGAATTCATTTTGCTTCTTCACCCAAACCTTCTAGGAACCTCATCCACTTGAGAATTCCTAGTCAACAAATTAAGTTTCTCACTAAGAATTTTGTCTGTTTAGTTAGTGTAGAAACTTGAGAAGCTAGATTTGAAGAGTCAAATCTAGGTGACACCTTCTTAGGCCTCTTCTTTTGCTTGTGAAGCATGAAGCACTTCGGCCTAATGTGTCCCGCCTTGCCACAATGATGGCACACAGGCACAACCTCGGATGAGAGCGAGGTTTACCCACAACACCTCTAGATTGAGGTTGGGAAACAAGACGAGGAATAACAGGAGGAAAAACATGACTAAACATAACATGTTTCTTACCTAAGTCACGTTTAGCTGCAACAGGCACAGCTTTGGAAGAAGAAGCCTTATTGCAGTTAGGCTCAGAAATAATATCAAACATCTGGTCCACCTTTTTATTTCTACTAGAAAATACAGATAATTGAGTTCTAACACCTTCAAGCTCAGTCTCTAAAATTTGGACCCTATCAACTAGGCCTATATTCCTCTCCTCTAGGTCATCAACCATCAAAAGACTTTGCTCAAATTTAGCTTGAGCTTCATTCTTTTCTAGCTCTACAATTTTCAGCCTTTTACTGACCTCTATATTAGTCTTCTTAATAGCTAAACTCTCATTAAACAGTTTAGTATAAGCAACCTGAAGACTATCCTCTTCAACAGATCACTATGAGTAGATTCTGAACCAGAATCACTAAAATATTCATTCCTCTCACCGGTCACATTAGCAATAAAGGCTATATAATTGTTCTTGTCTTTAGGAGACTCATCAGAGACATAGCCACCTTCTGAATCACTGGGAGAGGCTGTCATGACTTTCTTACCTTTAGCCTTCAGATATGTGGGACACTCAGGTCTAATGTGCCCATATCCTTCACACTTATGGCATTGGACATCACGGGATCTACTACCCCTATCATCTCTAGACTCTTTCCTGCTATGCCTCATTTCTCTAGGCATTGTACGGGCCAAATTTGGTCCAAGGGTAATTTCGTCATTTCACTTAAGGCCCACTGATAAACACACCCCTGAAGACCCATAACCAAACTCAAAGGCACTATACAGGCCCAGGCCCAATGAGTTGCAACATTTATAACCAATGGACATCCAAAGGCCAACGCACTCAACTTACAGCTTCATAAAATCAATCGTTTCAGTTTACAACGGGCAACTGCACTAAATGCCCCTCACGAAGTTGCAATCATAACTGACTCCTAACGGACAAGAAATAAAGGAGCAGTAAATGCGCACGTTCCCCTGAGAGCATGTATATAAACGAAGATAGATAAGGGAAAAAGGGGATTCCGGAGGCTGAGCTCAATACTACACTTTCTATAAGCTCTCTCTAAACCCCTCATCCACCGCCCTCACGGCAGCCATCGCAGTTCAAGGTATCATCTAACATTGACCTTCTCTCTATTACACCCATTGTACATTCACTGACTTGGGCGTCGGAGTGCCCCCGGCACCCACCACACCGGTGGGCAGTACTTCCGCTCACTCTACACTCATTGTTTGCAGGATCGCTAGTGCCCCCTCTTTACTAAATTTCAATTGTAGGCCTCGGTGAAAATCAGCTTCTACAATTTGGCAATCGCCAGTGCCCCCTCTTTACTAAATTTCAATTGTAGGCCTCGGTGAAAATCAGCT